>SZWC01016449.1:8215-26736 GCA_023375785.1 Penium margaritaceum | reverse complement strand
GCCTCTCCATTCTGTCGTTCCTTTTGCCCGCAACAATTCGTGGACCGGGGGTCGTGCGCGTGCACCGGGTGCGTGCCTGCGCTCTCTGCTCCCGACGCCCGTTCTGCACCCACGGTGGGTGTTTCTTCGGGAGAATCGTACCTAGCAGCGCTGTGCGATTGCCTCTACGCTCCGCAATTTTCGCCTCTCCATTTTGTCGTTCCTTTTGCCCGCAAGAATTTGTGGACCGGGTGTCGTGCGCGTGCACCGGGTGCGTGCCTGCGCTCTATGCTCCCGACGCCCGTTCTGCACCCACGGTGGGTGTTTCTTTGGGAGAATCGTACCTGGCAGTGCTCTGCGACTGCCTCTACGCTCCGCAATTTTTGCCTCTCCATTCTGTCGTTCCTTTTGCCCGCAACAATTCGTGGACCGGGGGTCGTGCGCGTGCACCGGGTGCGTGCCTGCGTTCTCTGCTCCCGACGCCCGTTCTGCACCCACGGTGGGTGTTTCTTCAGGAGAATCGTACCTGGCAGTGCTCTGCGACTGCCTCTACGCTCCGCAATTTTCGCCTCTCCATTTTGTCGTTCCTTTTGCCCGCAACAATTCGTGGATCGGGGGTCGTGCGCGTGCACCGGGTGCGTGCCTGCGCTCTCTGCTCCCGACGCCCGTTCTGCACCCACGGTGGGTGTTTCTTCGGGAGAATCGTACCTGGCAGTGCTCTGCGACTGCCTCTACGCTCCGCAATTTTTGCCTCTCCATTCTGTCGTTCCTTTTGCCCGCAACAATTCGTGGACCGGGGGTCGTGCGCGTGCATCGGGTGCGTGCCTGCGCTCTCTGCTCCCGACGCCCGTTCTGCACCCACGGTGGGTGTTTCTTCGGGAGAATCGTACCTGGCAGTGCTCTGCGACTGCCTCTACGCTCCGCAATTTTCGCCTCTCCATTCTGTCGTTCCTTTTGCCCGCAACAATTCGTGGACCGGGGGTCCTGCGCGTGCACCGGGTGCGTGCCTGCCCTCTATGCTCCCGACGCCCGTCCTGCACCCACGCTGGGTGTTTCTTCGGGAGAATCATACCTGGCAGTGCGCTGCGACTGCCTCTACGCTCCGCAATTTCCGCCTCTCCATTCTGTCATTCCTTTTGCCCGCAACAATTCGTGGACCGGGGGTCCTGCGCGTGCACCGGGTGCGTGCCTGCCCTCTATGCTCCCGACGCCCGTCCTGCACCCACGCTGGGTGTTTCTTCGGGAGAATCATACCTGGCAGTGCGCTGCGACTGCCTCTACGCTCCGCAATTTCCGCCTCTCCATTCTGTCATTCCTTTTGCCCGCAACAATTCGTGGACCGGGGGTCGTGCGCGTGCACCGGGTGCGTGCCTGCGCTCTCTGCTCCCGACGCCCGTTCTGCACCCACGGTGGGTGTTTCTTCGGGAGAATCATACCTGGCAGTGCTCTGCGACTGCCTCTACGGTTCGCAATTTTCGCCTCTCCATTCTGTCGTTCCTTTTGCCCGCAACAATTCGTGGACCGGGGGTCGTGCGCGTGCACCGGGTGCGTGCCTGCGCTCTCTGCTCCCGACGCCCGTTCTGCACCCACGGTGGGTGTTTCTTCGGGAGAATCGTACCTGGCGTACTTTGCGACTGCCTCTACGCTCCGCAATTTTCGCCTCTCCATTCTGTCGTTCCTTTTGCCCGCAACAATTCGTGGACCAGGGGTCGTGCACGTGCACCGTGTGCGTGCCTGCGCTCTCTGCTCCCGACGCCCGTTCTGCACCCACGGTGGGTGTTTCTTCGGGAGAATCGTACCTGGCAGTACTTTGCGACTGCCTCTACGCTCCGCAATTTTCGCCTCTCCATTCTGTCGTTCCTTTTGCCTGCAACAATTTGTGGACCGGGGGTCGTGCGCGTGCACCGGGTGCGTGCCTGCGCTCTCTGCTCCCGACGCCCGTTCTGCACCCACGGTGGGTGTTTCTTCGGGAGAATCGTACCTGGAAGTACTCTGCGACTGCCTCTACGCTCCGCAACTTTTGCCTCTCCATTCTGTCGTTCCTTTTGCCCGCAACAATTCTTTTCTTCATTATTTGTGACACATTTCATTTCATTTCCTTCATTAATAACATTCCATTTCAAACATCCATTCCTGGAACAATTAGGACCACGTCGAAAAAACATTTACCGCTCACTAGTCGGGTTCATCCCCGATGCTTCTTCATTTCTTTCCACGTACACCATGACATCAAACTTTTCCCACTTCGTTCAAGGACAATGAATTCCTTTCTCGTTTTCCCAAATGTCACTTTCACGTCCCACTACCGTAAACAACGTTTAGGGTAACCAGTCCATGGAACATGAAATACAGGTTGGTTGTACCAAACCGTCCTTCCCTCACAGGTAACCGAATTCCTCTTTCCATTATCATCTTTCATTGTAACTTTCCTGCATCATCCATGTTAGGGGATTACCTCTTTCAAAAATTATGGAACCTGAATTCCCTCTCCATTCACATTCCATCCTGGGCATTCCATCTCAATGGACATTCCAACTTTTTCACTCTTGTGCGCGAAACCGACATTCCTCATTTCAGTGCAAAAGTGATTCTTCCACCTCCTACGCCGAAGAGGAAGTCCTCTTTCGTCCATTCAAAAGCGGAGAAGGTTTTCCGTTCCCATTCGCCGGAAGACATTTTCCTTTCCACTGACTGGAAGGCGTTTTCGCTCGAAAAATTCCGACGAAATTTGCGAACGTGCGCACCTCCCGCGTGGCACGACTGCAGGTGCTGTCAACTTTGTCGTTTACACCTACCGTCAAGATTGCTCACCAGGATCTCCGCGCACGGCACGGAGATCCTGGTGAGCTGCCTCACGATTATGAATAGTATAACACACTCGCAGGCTGGATCTACGGTGTCTAGCAATTAGCTCCCTCGATAGCTCAACAGTATGTAAGTTTTCTGTCCGAGAAGGGAAACGGCGATTGTGGTTTCCTATTCACTCCATGACGCCAAAAACTGAGCTTCATGGAAGGCACCATCCTGCCTAAATCCATACAACCTTTCGGGAAAGGATTTCCCGCTTTTCTTAACAGACTGGGTCTAACTTTGGGGCCGTTGCCTGGTTAGGTGGGCCAAAAATTTCTCCCGTTCAGCTCCCAAACATGAGACCATGATTGTAGCACAACATTCACTACACGCACACATCATGCACATGCGGCTGCAAGGAAGAGCACGTAAACATGTTCATCTTTCCTCCTCTTTCCTCGTCGGAAAGTTTCCATTCTGGTTTGAATAATAATTTCAGCCTGCTCCCAATGGACCTGAACATGATAATGGGCAGGTCCCAAAAAAGGTGGGGAGTTGGGTGAAACTTCACCTGGCAAGAACTATCTTTGACATCATCTACGTCGATTCATCGTGCAACTGAGTTTTTTTAACAGCAAATCATCATTCTTTTTGACATCTTAAAAGAAGCATTGGCTTTGATTTATGTATGTGATTTTGAAAGCTCTCAAATTACTCTCATGATATTTCAAGTTCTCCCTTAGCTCACCCCTACACTCCTTCCCATCCATGATGGTCCAGCGAGAAAGGAAGAAGTGGGTGGGCAGAAATTCAAATCTTTATCTACATTTCCCCATCTAGTCCCGTCTTGGAGGGGATAAGTGGGCATGATCAAATCCCACCTAACATTTGTTCCAGCCATGCACGTTTTGCGACAAACATATTGGAACTTATCGCTTGAAATTTGTTTTAACTCATTTTCACACTGCATTTCACTTATTATCTACAACAATCGCCCTAAAGGCAATAAACCCACTTGTGCAAGGCACTCCCCAATTCAATCAAGAACAGCCTATACGCTCATCCCACGGTCAAAAAACACAACATCTCACCAAGTTTCACACCTTTCTTTGATCTCCACAATGGAGAATCGTGACGGCATCTACGCATAGATGTTGTGGTGATGCAACTGTAGCGAACAAGAAGTTCTTGCAACATATCATCTTATGTCAGAACTCTCAAAAACTTACCAATTGTTTTACGTTCACGATTCAACAAATGCTTGGGTTTTGACCGTGTTTTTGCACACCATTCTTAGCGACAACCTTTATGTATTATGTGCTTTAGCCTTAAATCCCTATGGAATGGAACGTGTTGATTGAATCCATGTCTTTGCCAAGGAATTGTCACAAAATACAATCTTATAGAAGAATCTTAACTTCCTACAAATGTACATTGATTGCGTATTGCCTAGAATCAAAAGAATGGTTATGGGACATCCCAAGGGGTAATGTATATTTTTTAAGCTACATGGGACAAAATTTTCAATGTTGCACGCCTCCAAAAAAATGACACCTTTCATCGTCATGTTGACCATGCGGTAAGCACCTCCATTTATTCACCATCCAGGGGTGGTAGGTGTTTCAATTTAGCACTTCAATTCAAATCTAGTTTGATTAATGACTAGCCAAAAAAGCCAATTATCCATATCATTGCCAGCCATCAATGTGACATAATAAACTCAAAGTTGACAAAGATGAGAATTGGATAATAATGTCATTGATCGTCTACAAGATAGAGTCAAAATATCATGAGGGGGTACTGTCCATTTAGTACTTTTTCTCATGTGGGTGGTAGTCCCACATGCGTGAATGAGCTCCCCTCTCCCTTACTCATTTTAAGTGGAGGGGGAGGAGGAGGATGATCAATTGGCTTGTGATAACAAGCAGATAACATAGACAACAAAATGGAATTGACTTATGAGTGCCAATCTCATAATTTTTTTGAAACAGTCGTGGGTTGTTTTGCAACTAACTACTAAACCAAGCACGTAGGCCCTCAGATAGTGTAGTCCAAGGAGGAGGAGCAAATGGTCTCCGCGACCTAGACGACCGCACCATAAACAAATATAGACGTCATAGGGCATGGACATAAAACAATGATCCTTACCCTAATCATTCCACGTGGCATTGTCATGCTGAAACAAGACCCTAGTGCCAAGCTAAAAGTGGAGTGACATAATGGATTTTCTATCGCGACACTCCTTTCACCTAGAATTCAGCCATGGATATTTCCAGGCTACAATCAAACTACTCTAATCCATTGTATTTTTCTGGGCTTTTGGCTCTCATAAACTTAAGCCTTGAGTAACCGAAGTGCCTAATAATTATTGAACAGCCATTTCCAACCTTAACAATGGCCCGTATGCTACATTCCTCCCCTTGGTTTCAAACAGTCCTGATCTGTCGTTGCTCATGGATGTTTGATCATCGCGTACTTCGTGATGTAAACCATGTAACAAGAAGAGCACACAAGATCGCATGTGTAAACTCTAGTCATCTACAACACGGTTGCGTCATGTTCACACATAATCAACTAAGCACTTTTGGTTTCTATGGTTATGGTCATTTATGCACAGCATCCATTGTTGATCGCGTGATCCCTTGGCTCTGACCAAGATGAGACATGAACAATCTTGGTACGTTCTTTGCATGTGTTGGTGAGTCTTCACCGAAGACTCATTACACGTGTGTATCAACAGTATACTCGATGCCTTTTAGGACGTAAATTGTCAAAAATGTCTTGCCAGTTTTGAAGAGGGTACATATGATGAAATTTTCCACATTCTTTGTTATACGTGTTTAGCAAGGTGTTGTTGTGACGCCCTCTTCCCCTTTGTAAGGAGCATCTCCGAGACTAATTAACCAAGCATCCTCGAGAAAACCATCCAGGTCCACATAACACTTCCAATGTCTTCGTGACATGATCTCTTCCAAGGGGTTGTTGCCGAGGTAGTACCTTCCCGCAACATTTTTAATACGTGCAATCCAATATCCGGACATCATTCCTCTTTGTTTGCAACCACGTGTTCATGACCACACATAGGTCTACCAGACCTCTTTTAGCACCCGTGGATTATTTGGTTGAACTCAACCAGGCTCCACAAGACACATGCAACCTGCATGCTACGGTTATCTTAGGGTTGGGAAATACTACGGTCCCAAGACATGGTTCTTGAGCACACTTGTTTTTCCTTTCAAATATTGCACTCATCCTTGAAGGAGGCGGTGTTGGTCGTCCGGCACGTGCAAATGTCATCAAAATTTGTCATTAGACACGACAATTCTCCGTCCTAGATGATCTTGATTTTAACCATCATTCCCTTATTTTTCTCCAAAATGGGTACTGTACGCTACTTCTCACGACCCTGTTAAAAGTACATTATTTTTAACTGGGTTAGCTGAGATACCCGATCTCAACAACCATGGATTCTATCAACAAATACCTCTCGATGTCAATGTTATATGATTGAACTCTTCCAAATTACATCCTGTGATCTTGAAATGAATACCTCCTAAATCATGTTTATGTAATGGTGTCCAAGGATATCATTTGGCAAACCGTCAATGTATTGTGTTTATCAAGTTGTAACAATCTGTGTTGCTTCAATTTCTTCTTTGTCTACATTCAGTACTTCTACTCAATAGTGTGTTTTTGATATGCCTTGTCCTCATCGAATAGGTCAGAAAAACGGCCTAGTGTCTGACTTGTAGTGGGATATTGCCCTCATCGAATACGTCAGACAAACGACCACCATAATGGATACCACAATAGTGCCATCCAAAAACACATTTTATATGCATTCGACAAAGTAAATCAATTGAACCATCCCACAAACCAAAGGACTTTAGTCACTTCACCATGACGGTTCGAGTAAACGAAGCATGCTTTGACTACATGGTGGTCATTATGATCTTAGTCGGAGATCAATTTTGTTCCAACAAATCAGATATTGGCTACCTTTTGCACATTAATACCGCGTGAACGGTGTTACACCATATCTTTTGCATGGTCATAATCCATGTAGATGATGTTTGAAGTGTGTGACATACACGACCGATGAAAAGTGTCACAATCCCCTCAGGCTGAAGACTTATTTAAAATGACAGCTCATTATGTGGTCAACCGCACCAGCGAGATGTCGGTGCTAACACATTGTTAGCATAAATCTATCACTTCATGGTTCACCTCCACGATCATAAGCGTTAGGCGCAAAACCCGAGCCCTGACGTGATCTTTACTATGTCATAGTTGGTTTCTGTAATACGATAAGATCGTCAAAGTACTCTACAACTCCAATCATGGAAAATGAATATCACTCATTTTCCCTTAAATGGAGTGTTCACAAAAACCGTGGATGAACTTATATGAACAACATGAGCTCATTCACTTTTGTTTATCAATTTCCATGACATGTTCACTCATCTAGTGATGATAGATTGAAGGTGTTGCCTTCAAATGTTTTTCACCTTTGACATTTGGTCGATCTCGTTATACTCCCAAATGTGACTCTTGCGATCTACCAACACTGCAATGTGGCATCTTAGATTGTTGTGGACCCATGGAAGAATGTTTGCCCCTTTCTGGTGTATAGAAGTTTTGGCCTAGTCAGCCAAGGATTCCATCCAATCCACTACACTACAAGTGTATACTTGTAAATTCAATTACATNCCTTTGACATTTGGTCGATCTCGTTATACTCCCAAATGTGACTCTTGCGATCTACCAACACTGCAATGTGGCATCTTAGATTGTCGTGGACCCATGGAAGAATGTTTGCCCCTTTCTGGTGTATAGAAGTTTTGGCCTAGTCAGCCAAGGATTCCATCCAATCCACTACACTACAAGTGTATACTTGTAAATTCAATTACATATATCTGTGTACAGTCTGTTCATGTGTATACGTTCATTAAAACATGTCCATGTTTTTCATTTTATAGCAGTGGTGATGAAATCACAGAGGAAAATTCATTATTTTTCATAAAACACTATGTACACATAAGCCTTTTCACAATTCAATGTATATGTATGTGTAAGGTTAGAAATATCTACACATTACAAACGCAAATGAACATGTCTATGTGTACATATTTACATAGTTATACACATGTATATTCAGGTGGACTTGTTTGTTGAAGAATGTATACATCCATGTATGCATACATGGATGTATACATTTTCCAATACATGTAAGCATAAAATTTATGTAAAAGTACCTATATATGTGTGCATAATTGCATTTTTTGTATTTAATTTTATGAAAATATCAGTATATGTATATGTATTCCTATACAACCATGAAATGAAATATTCTATCAACAATTGGTTTGGTGATTTTGAGGTCCCATTTTCCATGGAGGCTTTTGGGCACGATGGACCATGCAATAGATGGGGGGGGGGGGTGATTATTATCCTATTCTCAAAGGCAACTCATCTGCCCTCTTAGACATGTGAAGTGTATAAAACAATAAAACTTACAAGAAACATGTGGTTCAACGTAGGACAAGACACTAGTCCTAGTGATTCTTTCCCTTTCTAAGTATCAGGCATAAGAATATTACATGAATTTCTATTCAAACATTTCAAGGAAACACATAAAACGTATAAGTAATCATCTGGCTTATCGCATCACCGACTAAATGTTTAAGATACTTTGCCTTTTGGGTGATAGATTTTTTATATTGATGAGTTTTTTCTTGCGATAATCTATTTTAAAAGATTGAGTCATGTGGGCATGGATTAAAAAAATCTCCACGTTGGATTTGGGTTAAATCTACCAAAAAAAGGGAATGGCACAAAAAACAAATACAATTGTGAGGGTGGGAGTATTGTAACCCTTTATATGTATATTTGTTTATCTTGCCATGGAATGTGTAACTTCATTCCTGGCTGGTGCGGGAGTGACATACATTGTGATGACGTGGAAGGAGTGGAGAGCAAGGCCAGTGCACATTGTGAAGATGTATATGTGTCCTTGTAAGGATGGAGCGTGTCAAGATGAGTAGGAAGATGTCTTTTACGACGTAAATGATTGGGACGAAGAGGGCGCAGACTCTACTTCACCTGACACTGAAGAAGAATTGGAGTTTATGGACTGCTACCATCATGGTTGCAGTGTTACTAGAAACTTGTGTCCGGCATGTGAGATCATGGCCTGGATCCATTCTTTGCCTCCTTCGGTCCAGCGATGGTTGGTCAGTGGACTTCCAGGTCCTTTCATCAGTGGTTGTGCACACTTAGTGCTGTGGATGTGGAATCTTGGATTGAGACAATGAAGGGTATCAACATCCCTGTAAGTTGTAGTATTGGGTAGTGTTGAGTGTTCCTTGATATGGAGTTTCTGTTATTAAACCGTGTGCAATATGAAGCGTGTATCCATAACATCACAACAGTAAAAGCTCAACAATAGCAACAACTTGTACCAATGTGTGGAAAGTGTGTCAATGGAATGGACGCTGATTACGCTAGAGACGTAGATGGACATGCCATTGTAAAAAGTACATGATTAATAACAAAAGAACCATGGGATTGGGAAAAGTTCAGGCTAGTGATTTAGACACTAAAGTGTCACAACTTCCCTGTAAGTTGTAGTAATGAGAAGTGTACAGTGTTCCTTCATATGGACAACCTGTTATTAAACCGTCTGTAATATGAAGCGTATATCCTGGGAATCCCATAGAAAAAACTTGACGATTAATGACGAAAGAACCATGGGGTCACATACGCGACAACGTCATGAGATGCATCTGCACCCACGGCTGCCAGTCACTTTTGGCGTACACTGGGCGGCTAGTTGGAGCGCGCATACCCAAAATCCAACACATCGTGTGAGGACTCGGCGGTGCATGGTCATACATGGCGTCCCACCGAGCCTTAAGGTGGCGCCATGAAGCCTCAGCCTCGTCACATGTTGGTTTCGATGGAATGGGAATGACCACATCCCATGGACCATGTCGAGCGTCTTCGATGTTACCCCAACGTAGCATCGGAAGGCAGAGGGCATTGTACATTCATCCGGTCCATGTCCAACGTCCGGAAGTGGAACCCTATCGTGCGAGTTACGCGAACAACCTGTAAGTCTTCGGTGAAACCGCTAGGTTTATACGTTCAACTCAAGTCCTTTCACGCAGTCAGCAAGAGTACGAAGCAAAGCGTCATGAGCGTGGCAGGGGAAGATGGAGCGTCCATTCGCGGTGGTCACCGGTGGACGGTGAAACGACCAATCACGCTTCTCGGCGGCGTTTGTCAAACGATTCTTCTTCGACCGTCTTCGACGCTGATGTCAACATCATTGCGGCGTTTCACAGCGTAGACAAGTGGGTTTGCAAAACAAACCCACCACCCCCCGGAAGGCTGCTGCCACTTCAACTTGCGAGTACAGTAGTCATTCGTCCTCATGTCCCGGCGATCGAACTTGTCTGTATTCGGAGGATGTCTCCTATTCCATTGTCCTTTACTTCTCAGGTGAAATTGCAAACTGTCGGAGCCGCACCTAGTCACCGCCCGTACGCCTCGGTTCCGTTCTACCGAAGTGCGTGTCAGCGTCCGTTGCGTTGTGGACATTTCGTTGTTAAAATAAAATGTAGTGGACATTGCGTTCATTTTCAAATACGCCTGGACATGGCGATCGAAAAGAGCGAGCACGTGGCATGGGAGACATAAAGTCCGCGCCATGTGGATATGGGGTTGTTAAAGGGCGATACCTGGATATGGTGGATCTATCGGGAAATCGATGGGTATATGGTCACCCCCCCCGTTGAACCTCTCATGTTCTGCGGCCCCGGGTTGAGACCAAAACAAAAACAGAAGAGAATCCCAGGTTGGCCCGGTGCTTGGACCGAAACTCCCTTCAAATGCTGGAAATGGGTACTTATTTTCGAATATTTGAGTCTAAATTGTATGATAATCCATTAGATTGACCTAAAATAATAAAAAAATCCTTGATGACGTACATGAGTCCCTAAACACCATAAATCTACCTTTTTCCAAACATTCCATTGATTAAAGTGAAACAGTGCTAATGGGATGAATATTATCTAGGGAAAAATCCCACATATGGGGAAAGTTTTCTTTCTTTTCCCTCTTCAAACCTTCCAACCAAAGTTCTGTTCAATCCGCTTTTATTTAATCTACTACATTACTCCCCATCTCAAGGAAAAGCCTCTTCCGACGGCCAGAATGTGATTTTTATTTCGCATAATTTTGGAGGGAAAATAACAATGTGGGAAAATGTGACACCTGGAAATGAGTCATACGCTGTTCTTGGGAAATCAATACGGTTCACGATGGTTCTGTTCACACTTCTGAAAATTCTTCCACCTTATTAGACCCTTCAAAATTAAAACACCAAGGGATTGAGGAATTTGTCCAATTTTTGCTCGGCCAAGCGGCGTAAGCATCCAAACGTCAATGTACGGTGGGCCACAAATCCAAGGACTTGAATGCCCGAGCGAGGAGTAAACGGACGCGTGTACATCAGGGGAGTACAAGTGCCCCCCTCCCCCCAATTTTTCCGCAACTTTGCAGTGCATTGAAAATCATAGCCTGGTGCCTATTGAAGTCAATTTTTTTAACGACATCCCAAAAGTTGTCATAGTACTCCCAAATATTACCTGAGACTTTGTAGCCTTCCCATTTGACAATATTATACGTAACTTTTCCTCTTCCTCTGTGTCCAACAATGGCCTTGACGTCCTACCAACTGCCATCACATACTTTGAGAGGTGGTGCCAGAGGCACCACCTCTCACAAGTCTTCACACAGAAGTGCCTACTTGTGTCTCAACGGAGTTTGTGTCTGCTCATGTAAAAACACTTGGTGATGAGCCATGCTCTTAGGTTGTTGAATTTTTACAACGATAGATTTCCCCGTCCTTCGGATGACGAACGTCCTCAATCGTAAAGCTCGAAGCTCTGCGTAGCACCGTCATTTCAGGTCAATACTTGCAAAGCCAGGGAATATATGATAGCCGACCCATAACTCAATTCTTCTACGTGCCTTTCCACATCTCACTTTATCGCTGCTAGAGTCATCCCGAGTGTCTCGCCTGACTCACCCCAGTCGCATTGTTGAAAGGTGCCGGAATGTTGCCTGAACTCTACAAACATGCCTGAGTTGTGGGTAGTCTTCCATAAGCCACATCCAAAGGGACATTTCTTGTCGATGCTAAGGCAGCCAGGTTATATGCAAGCTCGCTAGTCGATAGCTTGACCACTTGGCCGATTCCATGTAGCTTGCACACGATTTGGATTACTTGTATAAGCATCTGATTGGTTCTCTTGATATCCCCACTTCCTCGGGGACTGGAAGGTCAACACACACTTGCTGCATGTGTTCTAACGAGTTATTTTCCTAGAACCTGCCGAAAAACGTCAGTTTTTTATCATTGGCGATGGAACATGGCTTTAATGAAAGAGAACATCGTGTTCTAGATGCAATGTGGATATTCATTGGATGATGACCATCGTCGCAATTGGGCTGAATTGTGACATCCTAAAAAACCCGTTGAAAACCACATCAAACGACCCCGATGTGACAGAAAAACATGATGGGAAGTCTTTGCAGATGTCTGTCCATTGTTCCTTAAGTAACGGTACTCGTTCATGCAAATCCGGGGGTTTGATTCATCTTGAATCATAGAATTGACACACATTGCATGTCTTAAAGGAATTTACAACCATCTGGTAGCATTCATAAGTGTCTTGTCCTCCCCGGAGTGTTGACTTGACCTGGTGCCATGGCAATCATCCAATAGCATTCTTTGCAACTTGTTGTTGGATTATATGAAACCCTTGCAAGTGAATTTCAGTTGGCCTCGTTCAATAAATGAATATGAACTTTGTCTTTTCATATAGGTGGAACTCCTCGAAAGCTTTAACAAATTGGCTCACGAGGTGTTTGTCCCGTTCGACAAGTCACATGCTAGTCTCGGCCATCAATTGGATTTTTTTTCCAAATCATTACGTGATGTCCCTGTCAATGTTGTAAACAAGTAACTCCATCAATCGGGTTTTTCTTTATTTACATTTAGCAAAGTCGCGATTACATGAAGTGCGAAGTGATCAGTATAAACCATGCATTTCCATCATTATGGGGAACACCGTCGTGTCTTCGAAACGTACACTACCACCATGATTTCTTTTCGTATACAGTGTAGTTTTCCACAGGCTTGCATATCCCTTGCAAAACATGCAGAACTAGTTGTTCTCTACTATTGTGTTATTGAGGAGAAAATTTTCAATTCCTCGATGAGACGAGTTGGTTGCCTTTATGCCGTCCATCACTTAATTTGCCAATTACAACACAAGTGTCGAGATCAAAGTTTTTTTTTATAATTCTTGAACACTTCTTTTCTGCTATCTCTCCAACCAAATTCGCTTGTTTCACGAGTGACGTATAAGGAAGGTGATAACACGCTGGCGTAGTATTGGAAAAAGCACTAGCAATACTTGTATAACCCCAAAATAACTTGAATAATTGGTGGATGTCGGCCAATCAAAAACTGCTTCTATGCCTTTTTTAGTCCATCACAATCCATGCGCCGCTGGCAATGTAACTCAAGAACTCGGTTGGAGAGCGTCAAAAGTTGGCCACTGTGTGTCTTCCAAAAAACTTCTCATTTTACCGACTCTGTCTAGGCCACCAGCCAGGTGCTTCCTTCATGTCTTGGCATTTTCAATACTTATGAATTAAAATCCACATACTTTATGTGTCATTGATGATTGCTTCTAAGTCATGCTAAACCTGCCCAAAATTCCCTAGACAAGGTGTGTTCTGTTGTTCTAGTCGATGACAAAGGATGAATATGGTTGGACAGGACATCTGTGAGTCACGCATTGTAATCAGCATTTGCACTTGTTTTCAAACCATGCATAATATTCACGACACCCATTTGCCATATGTCACCGCTGCAAGACCATGAAAGACATCTCTACACATGGTGTGGCTTTTAGTCATCAGTTAATGACATACACTGACTCTGGTTAGACATATCACAAAGTAGCCATAGGATTCTTGTATTGATTGGTAGTGTGATCACTTCTTGTGTCATAATCCCTGTGTATCCCAAGACTACTTACCCTATTTAACTACTTCTCAAGAGTTTTGAGCCTTACAAAAGTTCCTTACACAATGTGATCATATTTTCAAGGAAGTGACATGTGCTGACTTTGGCCATACGTTGTACATAGTATTCCGAGATGCGCACTAGTTATTTCAAATATTCATACAAAAGTGTTATATTTGGCATCCTCAAGTCTTGGATCCCCTTGCTCACTACTGCTCTCTCATGCTATAAAGATGTCCCTAGAAATGACGTGGTTTTGTATGTCTTCCAATATAAACATGCTAGTTTTGGATATCTATTGCACAAAATAGCCATGTGTTGCCACTGGAAATTGGAAACTTTTAACAATTATTTACCCATTATTTTTATCCTTGAATCCCACGTGCCCTTTTTTACTGGGGTTCACTTGTACTTGCCATTATCAAACATCCCTTAAAAGGATGTGGCTTTGTAATTTGAGTTAAAGACTTCCGCCAATGTTGCCCGGCCATTGCAATTTTAGTCTTGTGCTACCATACCTTTTGGCATACTGAAAAACTTTTCGGTCAAGCCAATTATTATTGAAATCCACTTCACCTTTACCTATGCTTCTCCCTCGTGTTACCTAGTGAAAGAAAGTTTTGCACATAACGTGGCTTCGTGGGAATAGTGAGCCATTTGCCATGGCTCATCTTTGGCAGGCCATCGCACACACTAGGCACAGTTAACCGCTTTTTCTTAGCATTTACAACTCTATATGTGTAAACTGATGAACCATAATTTCCCTTTCCCATCATTTTCATTTAGAATCGATCACCCCAGATTCACACACTCCTCATGAGAAGTTAGTAAGAGAATTATTTACATGGCATTCCTCATCAATAAAAGGTGGGACGTAGCTTAAAAACGAACTCTTCAATATTTCCATTCACTGGTCACACAAAGGCGTCTTATCATGACTCTTACTTATGAGAAGTTTCGTTTTTTATCACTGGAATTATATACAGTTTTGATACAATGATGAAAAGCGTTGTTTTGTGCTGTACATGCACTAGGCCCCACAAAGTTATTCTAAGAACTTGAGTTGTGGTGTCGAGACTGACCAAGAACAACATTAGTTTTTGGCTTGTTTCCTAGGTTTTCCCACCTCTCCCCACCTCCACAATGCATACGTGGAGTATTTATGAGATGGCAAATGACTGGTTGTTGGTACGTTTGGATCCGTTGTAAGCTATTGTGTTTTTTAGGACATGTCCACAATTCTTCTTTGGTAGCACTTGTGTTTAGTGTTCTTTCACACGTACTACAAGTACTACAATTCCATCTGCAGTCATGCCACAAACGTAAGTGGCAAGAGATGGACGGGGATTCTTTTCTAAATTAGAGTGCCAACCACCCCCATCCTATGGCGGAGAAGTGTATGTGGCAAGCAATTGTGGAAGTATCGAACACCGCATGAGAAATAATGAGATCTACTCGAGTGGAAAGGCATTCTCAATGCACATTCATTGTTGATGCATGTAAATTGAGGCTTAGAGAGTCTTGAAAATGTAATGGATCTAGTAACCCTAAAGAGGTGAGAGAGATTGTTTTGGTCATTTTCTATACGACTATTTGAATGGAATCTATCACTGAAAGGCCATCGGTGGCAAAACACTTGAAGAGCTTTGATGATGAACTACCTGGAATCTTCAGCAAATGGCTGTGGGCTTTGCCGGTTGGCGGCAAAGCCCACAGCCGAGTAGTCGGGTTTCAGTGTTGAATCTCTAATTGTGTGATGTTCTTACTCAGATGCTAGGAGAGGGCTGCTATTGGAAGTTGACCTCACAACTGCTTTTTTTCTGCCGCGTGCATCAAGAACTTTGGAAACAAATGTATGACTTGAGGGACATGCTTGATCTCTTCACCGTTGCTCGAGTGAGAGATTTGTTCTGAAATGTTGGCCGGGTGTTTTGCAAAGTTTCCTTTTCACGTGTGAAAGGCGAGTAATTGACTCTCTTCTGTCTCACAATGCCTTAAATTAAAGATATAGAACAGCCAGTGAAAACAAAATACTAACCATCATTGTGTTTTGTACAATAGTATGTCCCTTTTGGTTTGGACATGGCCAACATAGGAAATTTCATACAGGACAAGTTTAGAATGGATATGAGATGATGCCTCTCATGATTGTATACATTTACTTCAAGGACATCATTGAAGACATGGTTGTGGATTCTTTTGGATTTAGTGCTCATGAATGGTGTTCCATAATTTTCTATATTCACACACCAGTGCACATCTTCACCCACAATACACTCACTTTGCTGTACACATATTCAGTCAATCAGTATGTACACATNACAGGACAAGTTTAGAATGGATATGAGATGATGCCTCTCATGATTGTATACATTTACTTCAAGGACATCATTGAAGACATGGTTGTGGATTCTTTTGGATTTAGTGCTCATGAATGGTGTTCCATAATTTTCTATATTCACACACTAGTGCACATCTTCACCCACAATACACTCACTTTGCTGTACACGTATTCAGTCAATCAGTATGTACACATTCACCTGATGATTCTGAACCACACCTACTTCTTACTCTACGAACATAATATCACACACTTGTGTTTTTTAAACTCTTAACACCCTCACCTGTTCATGTGTTGCCTTATACACTCCCCACACACACTTACACCCAACTAGCATGAAGATCACCTGAAAGAAACCATACACTATCACAAGGAATAAAGTTATAGTTAATTTTAAAAAATCTTAACTTACCTAGAGTATGGAGTACGCTAGTGTGAAATGTTTTACTCACTACACAGATTCACTCACGCTCCTCCACATTCACTCCCCATATGCAATTCTACAAAAAAAAAACCCATTCCCTTCCCAGATAACCCAGTACACTAGTGCTTATGCACACTCTAAAAATACTGTGTCACTCTAATACCTCCTTATGGAATCTCCACATGCAGTTTCATCTGACATAAGCCCACACATAGTCCATCCATCCTCCTCTATATCAACCTAATTAACGTCTCTAATCACTGTATAACTTCGAGGAACCTTCATATACACTACTACCCTTCACATACATTTCTTCTAGTGTAAAAACTGGCATTCATTAACTATACAAGCAATCCCTATACCCAACCATTCACCTCCAATTACACCCCCCACATACAATTTCCGCCCTTGCCACCTCCACTTAACCACCAATCGCCAAATCACTCAGAACAAACATACAAATGTGCATACATGCACACACAACCTAGAGATCTGGTTATACATATGTACTTACACTACCCACATACACTTCACACCACCACCCCCTTCCCCCCTCCCTCGCCCAATGACCACAAAAAAATCTCGATCACATTATTCAAACAAAAAAAACAAGTACAATTTTCTACAAACATGCTATATACCTGGCCACAGGCCTCCACTTACAATCTTCTCATACAATTTGCACCCCTTCCCCCTCATCCCAGCCACCACTAACCACATTACTAAAAGGATCATGCACGTGTGTTTTTCTACAAACAAACCCACATATCCACCCATATAACTCCGATTGCAACCCCANAAGAACCAAAACCAATATACTTAGGAATACCTTACATGGAATATTTCTAGTTTACTACACAATATTTTACACACTTCAGCTATTGCATAAAAGAAGCTGGTTAACTTTACCTCATCATATTTTGCTTGTGTTGCACATTGTGAAATTCCATACACATTTTGTGAAACTGTAGCTTTAATTAAGGATTGTGCTAACCACGGTAAAACGTTGGAATACCTACCAATATATCTACCATCTTGGTCACACTATCCCATGTTCGTTTTTGTTTATTTGTGCCAAAGACTACCAATCATCCTTGCATGTTGAATTTCAAGAAACTTCTATCAACCAGGATTAAACTCTCAGTTATCTCTCTACGAATAGTGAGAATTCATTGGTGGTATGGGTTGCTATCACCATTGAATTTTGCCTTTAACTGACATCCTTGTCCTCAGGCAATGCTCATGCATTAACACTAGCACTATTATCAATCGTAAGGACTGAGTGGATTGGTGCCACAAAACAAATGATTGACTCTTAATTATTATACTCCAACCATGCATGCCTGGATGCACTTCTTTAACAATATGTTACAATAAATGTTTTTGAGTGAAACAATGAAACTACGGGGGGATTTTTTTAGCAGGTATCCTTGGATGTCCAGTATATTTTATTGCTGTTATTACATTTTGTCATTTTCCAACCACCACTGAGATTCAAGTATTACTTCATATCCCCCGAACGAGTACATGCATGTGTGAATATATGACTTCACTACACCAATGAAGCGCTCAAGCAATAGTCCAATCAAGTACACATGTTAGTGCTTGAAAAAAGAGCGAAAGCAAGATAGACACTTTGTGGGTATAAACATGGAAAAATAACTCTCTTCGTGCATAGCCCACAAATGAGATCCATAATTATCAGAGTACATGAGTTGCATTTTTGTGAATTGAGGGTCACTTGATGTGACAGTCACACGTCAAGACCTTGAGAAAAAACTTCCACCATTGACCTCTTGCTATGTGGGCCTGCCATTGAGATATCGTACGACCCTCGCCTAGAAGCCAATTTACTACCCACGAAAGAGGTTTACACCGTGGGA
>SZWC01016448.1:26971-55152 GCA_023375785.1 Penium margaritaceum | reverse complement strand
CCCCCCCTCCACCCCTTCCCCCTCTACTCTACTCCGCCTTCCCTCCCTCTTTCCCAGGCAAGGCACCTGGTGCATGTCCTCATAGCGCCGCAGTGCGTCCAACAGAGAATCCGACGGCAGGTCCGGCGACAGAGACGGCGGGTAGAGCTCGTGGCGCTCGTGCAGACTCCAGCACGGCGACGCCGCCGCCGACGACGACAGCAGCGACACCGTCTCGTTGGCTCCTGGGCCCGTGCCAGTGCTGTTGCTGTGGTCGCTGCTGCCAGCCAGCAGCTCGAGATCGTCCTCGTCATGTAGCACCCACTCTGGCGGTGCGATGGGCCCCTCGTCTTCCTCTTCTCCTTCCGCACCTTCATCCTCGGTGCCTTCAGTGTCCTCATCCCCTTCCTCCTTCGATTTGGGGGGAACAGAGCCCTGTTGCACAAGAAAAGGCAGGGCACACAGCGGAACGATTGGAGTTCGCCATCTTCGACAATGAGTGCATATCGTGAACATGCAACCCACCGAAACCCTCCATGAAATGTACTGGGGAGAGAGCAAGGAAGGAAGGGAGGGAGGGAGGGAAGGAGGGAGGGAGGGACGGACGGAGGGAAGGGGAGGGAGAGAGGGAGGGAGGGAGGGAGAGAGAGAGAGAGAGAGAGAGAGAGAGAGAGAGAGAGAGAGAGAGAGAGAGAGAGAGAGAGAGAGAGAGAGAGAGAGAGAGAGAGAGAGAGAGAGAGAGAGAGAGAGAGAGAGAGAGAGAGAGAGAGAGAGAGAGAGAGAGAGAGAGAGAGAGAGAGAGAGAGAGAGAGAGAGAGAGAGAGAGAGAGAGAGAGAGAGAGAGAGAGAGAGAGAGAGAGAGAGAGAGAGAGAGAGAGAGAGAGAGAGAGAGAGAGAGAGAGAGAGAGAGAGAGAGAGAGAGAGAGAGAGAGAGAGAGAGAGAGAGAGAGAGAGAGAGAGAGAGAGAGAGAGAGAGAGAGAGAGAGAGAGAGAGAGAGAGAGAGAGAGAGAGAGAGAGAGAGAGAGAGAGAGAGAGAGAGAGAGAGAGAGAGAGAGAGAGAGAGAGAGAGAGAGAGAGAGAGAGAGAGAGAGAGAGAGAGAGAGAGAGAGAGAGAGAGAGAGAGAGAGAGAGAGAGAGAGAGAGAGAGAGAGAGAGAGAGAGAGAGAGAGAGAGAGAGAGAGAGAGAGAGAGAGAGAGAGAGAGAGAGAGAGAGAGAGAGAGAGAGAGAGAGAGAGAGAGAGAGAGAGAGAGAGAGAGAGAGAGAGAGAGAGAGAGAGAGAGAGAGAGAGAGAGAGAGAGAGAGAGAGAGAGAGAGAGAGAGAGAGAGAGAGAGAGAGAGAGAGAGAGAGAGAGAGAGAGAGAGAGAGAGAGAGAGAGAGAGAGAGAGAGAGAGAGAGAGAGAGAGCGCAGCAGCAGCAGCAGCAGCAGCAGCATGAGTTAACAAAGACAGCTGATTCCCAGAAAGGCTATGGTCAAACGCAACACGCCAGTGGCACAACCATGGACAAACGCAACACGCCAGTGGCACAACCATGGACAAACGCAACACGCCAGTGGCACAACCATGGACAAACGCAACACGCCAGTGGCACAACCATGGACATATGCAACACGCCAGTGGCACAACCATGGACAAATGCAACAGCAAGCAATTTCTTCTTTCCGTCGATGTGCATGGGAGCTCCAGAAGAGGTGAACAGCAGATTGCAAGATGCAAGATGCAAAGTCCAAATTGCAAGATGCAAAGTCCAAATTGCAAGATGCAAAGTCCAAATTGCAAGATGCAAAGTCCAAATTGCAAGATGCAAAGTTCAAATTGCAAGATCCAGTGCAGCGGAAAGAGAACCAACGGCCAGAAAGACAAAGACCTTTCCTGTTGCTGCTGCTGCTGCTCCTGTTGCTGCTGCTGCTTCTCCTGTTGCTGCTGCTGCTGCTGCTTCTCCTGCTGCTGCTGCTGCTGCTGCTGCTGCTGCTGTTCCACAGCAAGGGTGGACATAGGCTGCGGTCTTGTCCTAGGAGACGCTGAAAGGCTAAGCAAAAGTGCTGCGATGACAAGGAGGAGGAGGCCCATGAGCAGAGTAGGAAGCTTCTTCACAACCGGAGACGACCTCAGTGCTCCCCCCACGGCCCCTGCTGCAAACTCTGATCGTCCACCACCAATCGGCTGGTAGCCACCGCGCCACAGCGCCTGCGCCCTCTGCGTCATCTCCCTCGCCCACTCCTGCTCATGCCACCACCGCCGCGTCACCTGCACCAGCAGCGGCAGCAGCGGCCGCTGCCGCAGGCCCCGCTTCTCGCCGCCGCCCATGTCATTGGTGATGTCGTCTATGCCGTCGATGCGCGCCGCTACCGCATCTGCACCCCCCCAGCTCCTCTGGTCGCCGAAAATCGCAGCGGCAGCGGCAGCCGCGGCAGAGGCGGCAGAGACGGCGGCGCCGCCGCCGATGCCGCTGCCCCCGACACTCCCACTCTCGACCCTGCCCATCGCTGCCGCGTCCGCCTGCCTTGGCGTGTGCCCGGGCGTCTGCTGCGGGGTGTGGCGCGGAGTGGCCCTGGGCGTGTGCCCCGGCGTCTGCCTTGGCGTCTGGCTGGGTGTCTGGCTCGGCGTTTGCACCCCCCACCACGACTCGGGGTACGCCCACGGCCATATCGCGCCGGCCATGCCTGCTACGCCGCCGCCGCCGCCGATGCCCCCATCGGCTCCCCTTCCTGCCTCTCCATCGTCAGTGATGACCTCCCTCTCCCCCAGCACGTTGTAAATCTCCCTGGAGGTGCTGGGAGTGGGGGAGGGAAATGCAGCGCGTGCGGGCCCCACAGGGCTTCCCGGGCTACCTCTCCTGTCAAGTGGGCTGGCTACTCCCGGCGACTCCGCCCACCTCGGCACCTCGGCGCCCCTGCCTGCCTGCAGGCCATGCATTCCTGCCGCTGTGAGCTCCGGGGCCCCCGGACCGCCACCGCCGCTGCTGCTGCTGCTGCTGCCACTCCTTGCTGCTGCAACTCCCCCGAATGTGCGGTCTGCAGCGTGTCCCAACAACGCCTCCTCCTCACCACGCCACCTCCCTGCCTGCATCCGTGCATCTTCTCTCCCGGGAGTTGGGCTCCTGGATCTCCTCTCCTGCAGATGCTGCGCAGGGAGCACCTCGATGGTCCCGCCGCCCCCTCCCCTCAAATGCGTGGGGAACGCAAGAGACGAGCTGGACACGACCACGGTCCCCGACCCTCTAGCAGCTGCCGCCGCCGCGGCAGCAGCGGCAGAACCTGCCGCCGCTGCCTCCGCCGGCTGCTGCTGTCCATCCCTGTCCCTGCCGCTGCCGCTGCCGGAGACGCCGCCGGCGCTGCTGCTGCTGCTGCCGCCGCCGCCGGTGTGTAGCAACAGCCGTGGGGGCTCCGACGTGGGCAGCGGGTCCTCCTGCAGATACCCTGTGAGGTCCACCAGCTGGTCCAGGGCATGGTGGCGCGCGCGGTAGTACGTCATTGCTGACGTAAACAGACCGATCGCCGCGAACCTCCTGTGAGCTTGTGAGGCATGTGCACCTTGCCTGGCTGACGGGGATGTGCCACGGTTGGCCGCCGGGACGGCAGGCTGCCACGAGTCAGGGCACGTGGCGGGACGATGGGGTGGTGTCCGAGAGGTCCGTTCTGTCGACGGCCAGTGTCCAGCGATGTCGTTACGCATGTGTCCCGAGGCTCTCATTCGTGATTTCGCGCAGGCGAAACCATCGAGCCGCTGGACGAATGTGCGTCGATGGGTCGGTACCACACTCGCCGGACTCCGGCACGGCAGAGAAGGCGCGGGCCGCAAATGGGGCTTTGCGAGCTGACCTGACTTTGCGAGGTGCTCGCGAGCTGATGTGGAAGCCGCGAGAAAAAAGGCGGTCACCGCAGATCCACCGCGTCCAGCAGGACAGCGGTAGCGTTCCCGCCCTTAAATTTGACTTGTTCCTTGATTTCGGTGTCGTTCTGCGGCAGACCGGGGCTGCCGGAATCGAGCTTTTTCGATGCAAGTTGGCCTGCCGGAGACTTTTGCGGCAGGCTATTAAATTCGTAAACAAAAACTACTTTTATCGAATGATGTGGTCCAATGGAATCAATCTAACAACCTTCAAATGTTCCAATACTTTAGTGGCTTTGAAATGTTCGAAGGTTCAGACGAACTTTCGAACGGGCTTTGACTGACGCGGCTCCGGGTCACCGATTCTTGCTTGAACCGAGGAGACCGGGTGCGAATCCTGCTGCCAAGATGGAGGCCAGTCAACGCGGCCTGCCGCAGAACAGAAAACGCGCGAATCGAGGTCCCACGTCTTCGATTCTAGAGGCAAAATGGTTGCGGTAGAGACCGCGGCAAAGTCTGTGGCAGGGTTTGCGGCAGCCCCGTTTTGCCCGTTGTCTCTGCCGTGCCGGGGTCCGGCGAGTGTGGTACAAACTTGATCTCTAGCCGTGGTGTCATACGAACACTAAGAAGGCTATAATCACCATTCTACCCCTTCCGCAAGGGTAAGAGTGACTCCCTACCCGGTGCTTGAAAAAATAACTCTCCACCGCCCTACGGTTTTAAAACTAGAAACAGACCTCCCACTGGCTTCACCATGCTCGATCAGCGGCATGCGATACTGATCGAGCAAAGCAAGGAGGGGCATGTCACCGGCCCTGCGCGATTCTTGCTCCCACTTGAGAATCGCAAAGGAGCAATCACCCTTCTAATTTTTTTGACACGCAAACCCTAGTACGATGCTGGGTCTCATGTTTGGCGAAGGCTCCGCCTACTACGTCCCAAACGTACAGGACTCCCTAAACTCAACGATTGGGCATTTTTCTTCTTACACTCTTGGCCCACTGTGCAACAGATTCATGCTTTTTACGCCGTTCGGCCGAGGGCATTTAAGACAACGGCCCCGACTTCCAGTGTCCCATTCCAAAATTTTCTGACAACTTTGGCCACCTTCTAGAAATTTCCAAAAGATTATCGCAAACTTCATCAATGTTTTGGTCCACTTCTCGACTGCGCTAGACTTTTATAAAGACGCGCCTCGATATTCTCAAAGCCCCCCGACCTCTCGATGGAGCGTCTCGAAGCAGTCACTCGCAACACGACCTCGCACACGTCGCTCAGCTCCAGTGCCGTGGACCCGCCATATGCCTCGTCCTCATTCTTAGCATTGTACACGCATTTGACTCACTTTACACTTGTCATCAAAGTACACTTAGTCATTAATACAATTTTTCCATTTGTCCCAAACCATGGAATCGTCTTTTGTCCCGCACCTCATCCCTGTGAAGCACCTACATTCCGCTCGGCGTAACACTTTGTATCACACCGCAGCGACTGGATGGGCAACAAACGCATTAACTACATGGCGACAACACCGCACGAGTCTCTGACGCATCTCCACCGTTCACAAGGTCGCAGACTTCACAGCCACAATGGTGAACGGAGCAAGTGCAACCCGCGAAGAGCAACAATCCCTGGCAAGTACTCCGGCAATGGAGGATTAGCAGCTCGCGAACACTTCAACACTCCATGAAAACTATGAAAGGTGCAACATAGACAAACCCGACGGCCACCCCGATGATGGACCCATCGGGCTCGGCGAACCCTTTGCCTCCGCTGCCCGTCAGGTTGACACATGCCATGATTGGAAACCAAAACCAACAAGCGTGAATCAACGAAGACATGAATCTGAAGTTGTCGAAACACAAGAGCCTCGATAACTTTCTTAGTGATGCAGGAGCTTCGGATTTCTCGTGTGCGCAAAGCGGTGCTCTTGAAGAAAAAATTTAGGACTCTCGAGTGAACCTCATACTCACCCGGCACTCCACGAGTCGTTTGATCCTACGAACTCCAAGGGATCAACAGTCAGGATGTGGCTCACGAGTTTGGAGGTGTACTTTGCCGCTGCTGAGATCGAGAACGACGAAAAGAAAATTGGACTTGCGGCCCCGCTTTTGCGCGGCACTGCTTCAAGTTGTTAGTCCGATCTAAATACCATGCAAAGGTAGTAGGAGACCGAATGAACAAGATCAACGACTCACGCGATTGCTCTCACATCCTCAACCGTAGGCGTATTACCTCTCAAGCAGCTAATCTGACCTGGTACGACTCTCTCACGCCACCTGGCATGTGGAGTGACTTCGTGCACACTACCCTCACTTGTTTTGGGAAGCTAAACGAGAATTTTGACTCACGGTACAAACTCCGATGTCTACATTAGTAGTCCACCGTGGTGGAGTATACTCGGTGTTTCTGCGAAATCATCACCGGTAGTGACCTCGTCCCGGACAAACTGTGTTCCTATTGCAACAACAATCTCAAGCAAGATACTCGGCGAGCAATCGAAAATTTCAGCATCCAAGATGACCATCTGCAAACGATCGCAACAGCCGACTGTATCGGCAGCGCCGATATAAACTCTCAAATGGAAGAATAAAAAATTTGGCAACCCCAAAACCACATTTTGTATAGCGGCAAAGGAAAATCGCAGTCGGAAAAAACCTCTTCTCCGATGGAGATTGACATCATCTATCAACGCGATCAACGGCTCTGCTG
This sequence comes from Penium margaritaceum, assembly GCA_023375785.1. Lineage (NCBI taxonomy): Eukaryota > Viridiplantae > Streptophyta > Zygnematophyceae > Desmidiales > Peniaceae > Penium > Penium margaritaceum. The sequence continues at coordinate 48,628 of SZWC01016448.1, read as the reverse complement.
GACTTGCAGGAAGTTGGGTCATATCTCGCGCCACCGTCGGAAAAGGCATCGACAATACGGTACCGGCACTACTGGATAGAGAAGCTTCTCAGAGCTTCGTAAGCAATGACATGGTTCAAGAACTGGGCTTGCTGGGAGTGTTTGAAGGAAAAAACATCAGATGATGACTGCAAATCTGTCGACATTGCGAACCACTACGACTGCAAACCGAAGATCTGCACAATGCAACGGTCAAGAGAACTTGTCCAATGACTGACCATAACAACATACCTTACTACTTTATGATTTCGACTTTGAAAATAATATACGGGATGTAGTTTCAATTCGCCGCCTTTTTTATTCATATATGGTTTTCTATTTGGGCAAAATTAGTGTAGGGTGTTGTTCAGATTTGTTTTTTCATGACATGAGGCGGTCGTTTTCACCTTTTGAGCATTAGATTTCCAGTGTCGATGCTCATCCGATACCGAATATTGAGCAATCACGTGACTGTTGGAAACCATACAATCACATTTTCGATTTCGCTTGACTGGCCGAGGTGGAGCGAAACCTTATGGATTTAGTACATTATATTCATTTTACGGACGAGAATATGTCATTCATAGCCAAATAAAAGAAATCGGCATCCCCAAATAAACATTTAATATTGAAATGATAAAGAAGTAGGGTAATCGAGCAAGATTTCATGTACCGACACAGTCCGCATGTGAACTAGAGTAGCAGATCGGTGTACATCAGTTTTGTTGGCAAAAATTAGCATATGCCTTTGGTCGAGCGATCCAGGGGACAATGGCAGTTACGGGAAGCAACAGCGATGGAAACAGCAGTGAAAGTTGTGACAACCATAAAACACCAACCAATATCTCTGGATGTGGCATAGAGGTACTTGACGCTAGGAGCTCAAGTGTGGCCAGTCCAGGTGGAGGTAGGAGAAGCGGGAGAAATCATAGCTACTAAGGCAGCAACATTGGCCTCAGTACATGAGAAGTTTGAAGTTGTACCAGATGCGTTTTCAACGTTTATCAAAGATTTCAAAGGAAATTTTCCTATCAAATTTCCCCCTGGATTAGCTCCACAACAGCTTAGCGATCATCGGATAGACTTGAATCCGGGCAGAAGACCGACGGTGAAGGGGACCTATCGGATGAGCTATCACGAGCTGACCGAATTCAAAAAGCAACTAGACGAGATGCTCGGTCAAGGGTTCACCAAACCTTCCACGTCATCCTATGTGGCACCTGCACTTTTGTAGAAAATAAAACTGGAGATACAAGAAAGTGTGTGGACTATTGAGCGTTGAACGACATCAACATCAAGAACCACTACCTCCTTCTACGAGCAGACAATTTTTGTTGTTTTTCTCGAAAATATTATATATTTTATTCCATGGTTTAGAGATCTTCCGTGTGCCATTTGGCAATGGCTAATACATTAATCAAGAGGTTTTCACTTCCCTTCGGATTGTACAAGCTTTGATCATGTCCTACTCCCAGGATTTTGGTGCTGCACCCTTCAAAAACCATATATTCCATCAATAGAAACCAACCCCTTCCACAAAAAAGACCAAAGGAGGAATGATGAAAATCCACCTCGGTCCACCTCTCGTGGAGTGAAGGAGAAAACGATTTGGTAACCTTGGTCCGTGAAGGAAGAGGGTGAAGGATGAACACTCCAAAGCCACCTCCATCCACCTCTAACAAGGCGAAGGAGGGTACGCTTTGGGAACCTCGGCCCACCGCTCAAGAGGGTGAAGGAGGGATCCTTCGAAGCCACCTTGGTCCACCACTCACAAGGTGAAGAAGGACATGCTTCAAGAAGTCTGGCCCACCTCTCAACAAGGGTTTGAATTGTGGCACACCTTGACAGGCAGTGTGTCCTCCACCCGTTACAAACATTCACCAAGGAAGAAGGTTGGGAAAAGAGTGACTCGTAGCGAGGTCTTACCAAAGCAATGGCCGGCCTCCGGACCAAAATCTATGTTGTTATGGGGCATACTCCAAATTTTAGCCCACGCCGCTTGAATGAACAAACACCCATGGGGTCTGAGTGCCGGGGGACATTGTCGTCGATGAGCTGCCTGACCAAGCCACGCCGAAAGTTGGTGGTAAAAGGGGGAAGGCCTCGGCTAGCGTTATTAAGACACAAAACACCAAATTCTCGTAAAATATGATAAACAAAATGAGGGTACCCGTGCGGGCGGACCACAAGGCAAGGGGCAATCCCGCAAGCTGATCATCGAGCTCAAATTTGACCAAGATGCTCAACCTACTCAAGCCAACGAAGGCTCGAAGGCTGCCGATTAAGGCGCAGCCAATGTCGCCAACCCCAGTAGTCCATCAAAAGTGGCAAGCATAGGGACTAATCCCCTAACGAGCCAGTGGATTAGGTGGTCATTGAGGCCGATCAAGACATGGATGACGTCAATGAGGCCCACGATGCTGCCAGCAAGGACCGTGAGGCCAAAAACTCTACATCGATGGAAACCACTAAGGAGGAAAAAAATGTGGAGCAAGGATCTCAATATGCTGATGGAGGCGGTCCTGCTATCCCCTCCGCCAAAGGTGAGGGAGGCAAACGGACAAACCCTCTGAGCACTGAGGTGGTAGAACGTGCACTTCGGAGTAAGGATGTTCACCAAAAGGGTGGACTCACGGATCAGACTCACGAGTCCGAGTCCGTGACTGGACTCGCGAGTCCGGATCTAGGTCTCGGACTCGACTCAAACTCGAGGGTCGACACGTCTACGTGTCGGCCCCCAAAATCCCGGAAAAAACACCGAGAGGCCAGTTCAACCCCGACAACGTGTCCCCGGAAAATGAGGGTCGACGACCCCCCTTCGGCGCAAAGAGGCTGATGACACCCCTTGGGCTGTCCACATCACTGAGGAGGTGGAGAACCCGCATGTCCACCTTGTTCCCCCCCCCTCTCCCGTTAACCCAAGCCGAGGTCATTCACAGCAGTCGTACACCTAGGGTTTCACTTCAGTCACTTCACTTCACTTCGCCGTCGTGCACCACACCTGGTGCACGGTGAACCGTGCACCGACACTTCGCCGCCATGGGTTGCAACGGGAACCTGCCTCTAGCAGGTTCTCCAGCTGCTGCCGCTGCCGCCACTGCCCCCGCTGGCACGTCCAACGCCGCCATGGGTGTCGATGCTGTAGCCATGCCACCAAAAAACAACTCGACGAGCAACATTGCCGCCGTGACGCCGCTGTTTACTAAGCCTGCTGTGCCAGGCCGGGAGGATCTACTCACGCGCAAACCGTCGGTAATATGGCAGGTCTTCGAGTATGTCGTCATCCAAGGCGAGCCGAGGGCGAGCTGCCAGCTTTGCCCCAAAGCGCGTGTGGGGCTGAAGGGTACGTTCAGGCTCAATGACAGCTCCACGTCCAACATGTGGAAGCATCTTCGCAAGGAGCACAACGCACGCTGGAAGCAGCTACAGGCATTTGATGCACAGCATTAGCTGGTTGCCGCTAATGCTGCTGCTGGCACGATCAATGGCACCAACGCCATGGTGGCCAGGGGTGTAGCAGGTGTTGGCATTGTGTTCAACAAGCGGTATTTTGTGACGTGCATCTGGAAGTACACCGTAGACAAGCAGCAGTCCTTCTTAAGCATGGAATATTTTTGGCTGAAGCTTGCATTCCTCCACCGCAACCCATTTGCACATCTCCCAGGTCGCATCCAGCTCACTCGCTTGATGAAGAACGGTGCCGCTGCCTTCAAGAAGCGCCTACAAAAGATGTTTGCTGTAGTGATGTCAGGGATTTATTTCACGTGCGATGGGTGGCAATCTGATGCAAGCCACAAGTACCTGGGTATTATTGCACACTGGATCGACTCATGGAAGCTACAGACTGTCGCTCTTGCTTTTCCTGCATGCTCTAAGGATGCCTCTGCTTCCAGTTTGTTTGACCTGCTGGCGGGAACAGTGAAGGAGTGGCAGCTGTGGGACAAGATGTACGCGTTGACGATGGACAACGACACCACCAACGACAGCCTAGTCGACAACTTCCTTGTGCTGCAGAACGACAACTTCAACAAGGAGGGTCACATCAGGTGCATGGGCTACGTGCTGAACCTGGCGGTGAAGGACCTCATCGCCGTTGAGGCCGTCGATGAACACCTGCAGTCCGCCTGTGGCATCGTCAACTTCGTGTGCCGTTCCGCAAAGCGTGAGCTGTCCCTGCTCAATGCATGTCAGGCTCGTGGTGTTCAGTACCTATCCTTGCATGTTGACACTCCCACTCGCTGGAACTCAACCCTTGACATGTGTGAGTGGGTTGTCCGCCTGCAGGATGTGCTTGACCCATGGCTGTCCGCCAAAGAGCCCGGACTCAAGCCAAGTGAAAAGGGATGGGAGTTGTTGGGCCTTTTCATCACCATCCTCAAGCATTTCAAAGGCTTCACGGAGGATATATCAGGCTCACAGTACCCCACCCTCTCCCTTGTGCTCCCCTTCTTCAGCACCATCTTGCAGAAGTTGCACCAGTGGCGTGTCAAGGCAGCCACCGCAGAGAAGAAGAAGGTGGAGAAGAGGCCTCTGGACAGCACCGAGAACCTGCTGATTCTCATTTCTCCCGGCTTCAAAGCCTCAGTGGAGAAGGTACGTGTGAAGCTTTTTCCTGGTTGAATTTTAGTATGCTTCTTTTTTTGGACAATAACTGTTTTATATCTGGGACATGCAGGTTGAGAAGTACGTCAAGAAGACCACCATTCTCCACGTGGTGGCCACCGCTGTCGACCCCCTCTTTAGGTTGGTCATGTTGCTTCGTGGATGTCCTCCATTTCGGTACCCGTCTGGTTTTCTACCTCTCACTTCATTGTTTTTTTGCGTTTGTTGCAGGTTCCGCTTCATGCCGGCATCAGATCTGCCATTGAGGTGGGCATCAGGTCTGCCATTGAGTTGGAGGTCAAAGTGGTGGAGCACATGAAGCCGTACTCCGCCAAGGTGCAGGAGAGACGCAGGACAGACGCTGAAGCAGGTGAGGCAGCGTCTGCTGCAGCAGCAGCTGCAGCTGCTACAATGAGGACAGAGGACGAGGAGATGGTGGACTCAAGAGGGCCACAGTCGACAGCTGGAGCTGGCAGCACAGGAGGAGCCAGCAACAGCTAGCAGGTGCCACAGTTGACAGGCCCAGCATCAACTGCGAAGCGTGGCAGGAAAAACAAGAGGAAGGCCACCATGGTACGGAGCATGGTTTATTCAACAGGCAACTTAGCGAACTTGCTTTTGCAGTTCAAAAAATCTTTTACATGTGCATGTGTCAAACAGGTGGAGGCCGCGCTTGCCGACCCCATGGATGACATGTTCGAAGAGGAGCCAGAGCCACAGCCCGTGGCACCCGACACGCTGGAGGAGGAGATTGAGCAGTACAAGAAGAACGCACGTGGAGGGAGGAAGTACAACATTCTCAACTTCTACCGGGACAACAGCACCAAGTACCCTACGTTTGCTCTGCTTGCATATGACGTGCTTGCAGTGCCAGCAACTAGCACCACTTCTGAGCGTATGTTCTCGCTCGGTGGGCGTGTTGTGACTGACTTCCGCCAGTCGCTCAGCCAGCTGACGGTATAGGACCTGCTCTGTCTCAAGACATGGATCAACGATACAGTCCTCTGGGACTTCCCTGTGAGTCCCTCGAGCAAGGTGGCCGAGGCGTTGCAGGAGATTGAAAGGAAGGACAAAGCAGCTCACAGGGCTGCTAGGAAGGCGCTAAAAGCTTAGTCAGATGGCTTGCTCATTGCTGTGTTGCCTGACTCAGACAAGGAGGGTTCGGGTGAGGATGGAGGAGAGGAGGGAGGATCAGACAGTGAGGAAAGTGATGCAGGAGATGAGGGCGATGAGGGAGACAGGGAGGATGAGGGTGACTTTGGCATAGGCACTGACTTTGCGGGTGAGGGTGATGGTGGGGACGACGATGATGTGGTGGAGATGGTGTAGGTTGTAGAGAGTAGTCGACCATGTACTTTGCCACATATTTTCTGAATTCCAACTCTTCAATTCTTTCTAATAATGCTTCCACCACTTGTGTTCTGTATGCAATGTGTGTGAATGAAAAGATGGATGAATTTACCTCTGTAGCTACTTCTTTTGTACACACAAAAATGCCAGAAAAGTGTCTGCACCAGAAACCCTGTAAGTGCTACTTAAACACTAATCCATCTAGCACAAGTTTCTGATGAGTTGTTGTAACAGGCCTCTCTTAGAACAGGTAAGAAGGGCTACTTAGACAATATAAGAACAGCATAAGTTTCTGCTATGTTGCTGTAACAGGCCTCTGTTAGAACAGGTTATGGGTTAGATGTTGGTTTGTGGTGAGCTTGTGGTGGGCTGGTGCCACCAGCCCACCACAAAGACAGAATTGCTGGACAGGAGGAATAGAGATGTTGAAGTCTTATGAGAGTGGTTCATCACTGAAATAATAGAGTTGAAAAAAAAAGTGCACGAGCTGAACACCCATGAAAGTGCACTTGCACATGGTCTGGATTCGCGGATCACAATGCGTAAACTCGCGGATATGACAACATAGACTCGCGAGTACGCGGACTCGCGAGTTTGAGTCCAGACTCGTGAGTCCGAGTCTGGGGGTAGACTCGGACTCGTGGATAGGGATAGGGATATGTGCTCAGACTCGAGGTTCTGGACTCGTGAACACCCTTACTTGGAAGTGCCATGCGCCGCCTAAACGTCGAGGACAAACTCAATAATATTCATGCCCGCCTCGCAGCGGAAGACATGGACCTAGCCATGACCATCATGGAGGTGTTAGCATTTGATGGCAACATGCTGCGCAACAGCCTCCATGTACGACTGCACACAACACAACGATTCAATGAGAACCTATATGAACACCAAGATGGTCCGCAAGTCGACAGCTGCTGAGTAGACGACAGAGGTGCCCGAGTAGGCAGTTAAGAATCTTTATGCAAAGAAAATCCTGAACTAGTGGGTGGTACTAAATGTGGTCGTTGGAGCGGCACGCCATGCAACCAAAGATGAGGTGGAGCAGATCTTTGAACGCCGTGAGTGCGCAAGCATTGAGAACATGCATAGGGCTACTCAAAACATGCTCCATGATCTGGTCGGCGAACCTGCCCCACGGGCACAAGCTGATGCACCACGGAAGAGGGTCGTAGCTGCACCACCTCATGTCCAGAGGATGGGTGTGACCGGTGGCGGAGTCATGTCGGAGTTGGCAAATCGCTACAATGGGATGGAGGACGTTGAGATGTTCCTCAAAATTCTTGAACGGCACTGCCATCTTTTCCAGGTCGACAACGGGGAGTGGGACACTCAAGGGCTTCTCTTCCTCAAGCCACAACCCTTCAAAACGTTGACGGGGCTTTGTGAGGAGAAGCAATTACACTCCGATTCGAGTTGGGAGGAGTACCGTGCACTCATCCGCAAGCTCTACTCCAAACCTGTTGACTCGCAAAAGGCAAAAAAGGAGTTGGACGTCTACGTGCAAGGAAGCATATCCCTGAAGAAGTTTGCCAATACGTTTCTCAAGACAGCGCAGAAGGTGGAAAAATATCACATGGCTGAACAGGCAAAAATCAACCTTTTCCAACCGGTTTGGCCAGCCCGGAGCTTCCGATTCTTCGCCACTAGGATGACTGAAAGGAGTGGGAGAACTTGTGCGCTCTTTTGACACGTGTTTGTAAGGTCTACAAGATGAACTCTAGCCTTTAGGATCATGATGTGCACGAGAGACGAACTTCACGTGACATACAATTCCCAACGGGCAGTGTACCACATTGCTCAACAAAGGCCACATTGGAGCTGTCAAAGATTTTTTGTCATCATGATGGAGAGAACACATCCCATAACAGTGTCAATTGTAGGACCTATAACAAGGCAAGACACATCACTCGCAATTGCCGTCATCGCAAAGAGCAGTCACAACAGCACGGCTAGCAACACCGAGGCGTGGCTGGTGTCATGGGTGGGGCCAGCATCGCCCAAATGAAGGAGGTCAGAATCGCTTCCATGGGGGTGGCCAAGAGCAAGGTGGACAGCATCAGGGCCATTGTAATGCCCCAGTAGGCTGACAATCTCAGGGGGGGCAACGCGAAAGCCAGGCCTTTATATCCATGAAATGTCCTAGTGCACATTATGGCCAGCGTGGACACGGACACCCTCGTGAGGAGGAACATGATTTTGGAGGAGGAGCAACCGGGCGCGCTCACCATTCCCATCATGGCCACGAGCAGGATGTTTAGGATCCCCAGTAGCCATGAGTGGACAACTATCTAGGGTTGCTATGAATTTTGGAGAAAATGAGGAGAAAATCTTCATGTTTTGTGATGATGATCTAATTCTTTTTTGGTCTTTTCGGCACAATGTTTCTCCACAATCTATGTACCATTGATGAATCATGAGTCCCTTTTCCATGATCACTCAAGTCCACTTGTTTATGTGACCGAGGAAAATATGAAAAACCGTACATGTTTGGTCGTTGTTACAAAGGAAACTTGGCTATCTATCTTGGAAGCTGCACATGAGGCTCATACAAGAAATTCTCAAACATCAAGCACTATGGCTGTACCTTTCAGTCCAGAGGTGAACATATTTGTCTTCAAAAGATGGAATATTGTGACCTTCTTTGCAATAGGAAATGGTATATGGGAACAGACAGATGGTATGATAAAGCTATAGAGAAGCAATCATGCCTATTGTATTTACCACTTGGAGGGCAAGCCCCCGTCGAGTCTTTTCCTATGCAAGTTTCAAGCAATCATGACCATGTAGATTGATGGCAAGCTAGTGGGTGCTCCAGCATGCATCGTTGCTGATACCGGAGTAAATGGCTCCTCTGTGAGTGGAGAGGTTGTGTGCGTGTGACAGCTGAGGTACACGCCTCGTACATGCACAGTGATTGTCGGTAATGATAGGGATGTGTCAGTGATTGGTGAGTGTACGGCACAACTCACATTGCCCAGCTTCACGACCATTGTTTGCCTAACGGCATTGGACCTCATGGATCCCTTCGAGGTTGTGCTAGGGGATCCATAGCTGGTGAGCCACAAAGCGCTTATGTGCTTCACCTCAAAAGGCGTTACGAATCTGCAATGGATGACGGACTACCACTATGTCTACAATCCCCCTGATTCAACACCCTCAAGCCCTACCCCAAGGCAGACGTACGGCACTACAAGTAAAAAGATTGTTGAGGTAGGGCTGTCGATGTTTCCTTGCAACACTAAAGAAACTTGATCATGAGATGGAGAATGACGTACCGTCAGGGGTTGCCAAAGTCCTCTGCGAATTCTCATACATGTTTGAACCTCCACCAAATAGATTCCCACCCACGTGTGTGGTCGGACACACCACCATATTGGAATCAAGTATTGTGATCCCTTTTTGATTTGTATACCATATAATTCCAGCAAAAGAACAAGAAACCAAAACACAAATCAGGGAATACCTCAGATTAGGCTGGATTGAACCGAGTTTGCCCCTATTTGGGGCCTTCATCCTCTTTGTGAATAAAAAATATGGAGGTTTGGGGATGTGTGTAGACTACCAGGCGTTGAACAAGCTCACTGTCAAAAACCAATGCCCGCTTCCACTCATCGAGGAATTGTTTGACCAAATTCACGGAGCAAACGTGTTCACATCCCTCGACCTCTCATAGGAATATCACCATATCCGAATCACTGAGGAGGATGTACCAAAAAATGAATGTGGGATCCATCTAGGGCACTACCATTTTCGAGTCCTCCATTTTGTACTCGCAAACGTACCCGCACTATTTCAAGCAGTGATGAACAACATCTTCAAGGACCACTTCGTTATGTCAGTCTTGGTATATATTGATGATACCCCCCTGATCTTTGAATTCAACGATTGCGATTTAATGAATGATGTGATCCTTGAATTTAACTAGGTATTTTGGGTATGAGTTATTTAGGTGATCCAATTTGATCGAATTGGTGGATTTTGAGACCCTTGAATTCAACGAAGTCATTTTCAAAGTCTTGTGCATGACGTGTTGTTCTATGTTGATTATCAACGCCTATGTTCTCCAAGCTATGTAAATTAATGTTACTTGTGTATGCATCCTATCATCCACGTGTAGGAACTAATGCTATGTGAATCAATGAGAGAATGCATGAGGGAACATTTAATTCAATTATTTATGTGGCTTCTTCAATTCATCGAGCTATAATTTCAATAGATTTCAACTACATTTTAAAACATTATATACAGATTCAAAAATCAGGGGGGTATCCTGATCCTCTCAAAGAATAATGAAGAACGTGAGCAACACTTATCGACAGTCCTTGATATCCTTGGAGCTAATCATTTCTTTGCAACGAAGAGCAAGTGTAAGTTTACGTAGCTAGAGTTGGTGTATCTGGGCCATATCATCAACGGGGAAGGCATCCTGGTGGATCTTCGCAAGGTGGAGGTTGTACAACATTGGCCTCAATCTAAGAATACTAGCCAGCTCTGCTCTTTATTTGGCCTCGCAAACTACCTCTAAGAGTTTATGAGAGGCCACTCCACCTTGGTTAGCCTCCCATTGTCCTAACTCAGAAGATGGTTGCATGGGTTTGGTCAGTAAAGTGTACCGAAGCATTTAAGCCTGTGAAGTCAATGCTGATATCGACACCAGGGTGTTGCAATCCCGTATCCAAAGAGACTCTAGAAAGTACTCTATGATGCATCGGTTACAGGTTTGGGACCCATTCTCATGCAAGATGGCCACCGTGTTGACTATAGGAGTTGCAAGCTTTCATACGCAGAGACCAGATACACTATGGGGGATGAGGAACTCCTGGCATTTCTGCATGCATTCAAAGCATGGCACTCGTACCTTGAGGACGCAAAATAGCACCTTACTCTCATCATTGACCATAAACCCCTGACTTTATTGCAGATACAACCAAACCTCTCAAGAAGACAGCCACGGTGGAGCGAGTACTTGAGTCAATTCACATTCACGTGGGAGTACAAACCAGAATGTACCAACATAGCTGACCCCATGACTTGAATTGTAATGGGGAGTTTATTTGTGACCGGGAGTTGGTTTGTAACAGAGAGTTGATAGCGATGTTGAGTTGATTTGGGACGGGAAGTTCATTTGCGACCAGGAGTTGATTTACGATGAGGAGTTGATTTGCGGCCGGGAGTTGATTTGAGACGGGGAGTAGACTTGTGACGGGGATTTTATTTGTGACCAGAAGTTGATTTGTGACTAAGAGTTGATTGGCAATAGGTTGTTTACAACGGGGTGTTGATTTGCAATGGGAGTGGACATATGACGGAGAATTCATGTGTGATGAAAAATTGATTTGCAACAAAGAGTTTATTTGCGATGGGGTATTCATTTGCGACAGGGAGTTGATTTTGGACAGGGATTTGATACACGCAAGGGAGTTTATTCACGACGGTGAGCTGATTTATGACGGGGTGTTGATTTGGGATTGGATTTGCGACGAGGGTTTTGATTTGGGATGAGAAGTTGATTTGCGACGGGGGGCTGATTTGCGTCTGAAAGTTTATGTGTGACAGGGAGTTCATTTGCAATGGGGTTGATTTACGGCTGGGTGTTTATTTGCAGTAGGAAGTCGATTTCCGATGGGAATCTGATTTGCAGGCGGGACTTGATTTGCAATGGGGAGTCTATTTATGACAAGGCATTTGATTTGTGAGGTGTTTTGACTTGCAACAGGAAGATGATGTGTGACTTGGAGTTGATTTTCAATGGAGAGTTAATTTACGATGGATAGTTGATTTACAACAAGGATTTGATTTTGGGGTAGTGAGCTGATTTGTGACAGATAGTTTAATTGCCACGGGGAGTTGTTTTGCAATGGGGAGTTATTTTACTACATGGAGTTGATTTGAAGTGGGGAGTCTATTCGTGACCAGGAGTCGATTTGTGATGGGGAGTTGATTTACGACAGGAAGTTGATTTGCGACCAAGAGTTGATTTGCAACACGAAGTTGATTTGTGACCGGGAGTTGATTTGTTAGGGGGAGTTTATTTGCAAGGGTGAGTTTTATTGCAATCGGGAGCTGGTTACCGGCGGGGAGGGGATTTGGGATGGGGAGTTGATTTTCAACCAAGATTTCATTCTCCATGGGGAATTGAATTGGGATGGGGAGTTGATTTACAGCGAAGGTTGACATGCTATGGGAAGTTGATTTGCGACGTAGAGTTAACTTGTCACGGGGAGTTTATTCGTGACTGGGAGTTGATTTGCAATGGTGAGCTGATCTGCGAAAAGGCTTTGATTTGTGACAGGTTTTTCTTTGCCACATGGTGTTGATTTGCAGCTGGGAGTTGATTTGTAACCGGGATTTGATTTGCACGGAATTTTTGTTTGTAATGGGGAGTCGATTCGGGATGTGAAGTTCCTTTGTGAGGGAGAGTTGATTTATGAATGAGAGTTAGTTTACGATGGGGATTTTGTTTTTTAAAGGAATTGGGGTGAACTGGGCGTTCACCTACAGTAGCGAGTTTACTTGTGACCGGGATTTGATATGGAACACGAAGTTGATTTGCGATGTGGAGTTGATTTGTGAACCAGAGTTGATTTGCGACAGGGAGTTGATTTGCAACGGAAAGTTGATTTACGACCGGGAGTTGATTTGCGATTGTTAATTGATTTGGGATAGGAAGTTGATTTGTGACGGGGCATTGATTTACAACCAGGAGTTGATCTGCGGCAGGGAGTTGATTTGGGATGGGAAGTTGATTTGCGACGGAATTATATTTGCGACCGGGAGTCCATTTGCGGTGGAGAGATGGTATGCGGGAGGGAGTTGATTTGCGATGAAAAGTTGATTTTTTTGTTGGAGTTGATTTGCGACAGGGAGTTGATTATTGTCAGGGCATTCATTCGCACCTGGGAGTTGATATGTGACAACAGGTTGATTTAGGATGGAGAGTCGACTGACAACAAGAGTTCATTTGCGACGGGATGTTGATTTGCGACTGGGATTCTACTTACGACGGGGAGTTGAGTTGGGATGGGGAGTTGATTTTCAATGGGACTTCATTTGTGACGGGGATTATACTACTGTTTGAGAGTCGATTTACAATGTGGAGTTGATTTCCGACGAGGAGTTGATTTGTGATAGAGAGTTGATTTACGACAGGAAGTTTATTTTCAACCAAGAGTTCATTTTGGCGGGGAGTTTATTTACCATGTGGAATTGATTTCCGACCGGGGGCTCATTTGTGATTGTGATCGGATTTGGGACGGAGATTTGATTTGCGACAGGGACTTTATTTGCAACGGGGTGTTGATTTGTGACGGATTGTTGATTTGCGACCATGAGTTGATTTGTGATGGGGATTTGATTCGTAACGGGGAGTTCATTTGTGATGGGGGATGAGCTATGATCAGGAGTTGATATGTGACGGGTCGTCGATTTGCAACTGAGAGTTTATTTGCAAGAGGGTGTTGGTTTGCAACGGGCGTTGATTTGCAAACGAGTGTTGATTTGCAAAGGGGAGTTGATTTGCGACAAGGAGTTGATCTGAAACAGATAATAAAATTGTGACATGGAGTTAATTTGTGACAGAGTTCATTTACAACCCGGATTTTATTTACAACAGGGAGTTGACTTGCGATGGAGACTTAATTTGTGACCACAAATTGACTTGAGAATTATACTTTTTTTTATATAACCAGGAGTTAATTTACAACCGAGAGTTGATTTGCGACGGGGAGTTGGCTTGCGACAGAGAGTTTATTTACAACATGGGGTTGATTTCTGACCAGAATTCGATTTGAGACGGGGACTTCACTTGCGACCGGGAATTGACTTGCGACGGCACCTTGATTTGTGACAGGTAGCTGATTTAGATTGGGTACTTCATTTGTGGATGGGGTGTTATTTACAACGCAGGGTTGAGTTGTGGTGGGGAATTGATTTGCGACTGGGACTTTGTTTGTGACGGGAATTCATTTATGATCGGGAGTTGATCTGTCATGGGAAGTTGATTTGTGACCGGGAGTTGATTTGCAAAAAGACAATATTGTACGACAAGGTTGAGTTACGGCGGATAGTGGATTTACGATGGGGAGTTAATTTGCGACGGGGAGTTGATTTGCAACGTGGATTTGATTTACGACAGGAAATTAATTTGCGACCGGGGTTTGATTGGGATAGGTAGTTGATTTGCGATGGGGGTTGATCTACGATGGGGAGTTGATTTGCAAAGGGAAGTTAATCTGCGATGGGGAGTTGATTTGTGACTGAGAGTTGATTTGTGACAGCGAGTTGTTTTGGAATGGTGAGTTGAATTGCAATGGGAGCTTATTTGTGACAAGGAGTTGATTTCCAACGGAATGCTGATTTGCGATGGAGATTTGGTTTTGGTATGGGGATTTTATTTGTGATAGGGATTTCATTTGCAACGGGGATTTGATTCGCGACCAGGAGTTAATTTGCGACTCAAATCGGATTTATAACAAGGAGTTCATTTGTGATGGAGAGTTGATTTACGACGGGGAGTTGATTTTTGATCAGGAGTAAATTTGCAATAGGAAGTTCATTTGCAACGGAGTGTTCATTTGCGATGGGGCATTGATTGGCAACACGGAGTTGATTTGCAGTTAGGGTCTGATATGGGACAGGTGGTTCATTTGTGAACAAAATTTGTTTTCCAACAGGGGGTTGACTTGCAAACGGATTTAATTTACAACCGGGAGTCAATTCACAACTCGGTAATTGATTTGTGACCAATAGTTCATTTGTGATGAGGAGATGATTTGCAACAAAGAGTTTTTGTACGACTGGGAAACATTTTGTAACGAGGGCTGGTTTTTTTCATGGATTTGACTTGCAATGGGGAGCTCCATGTAGTTAAAAGGAGTTGTATGGAATTGTATAGATATGTAAGGAATTGTGTGGAGATATACAAAGATGTACGGATGTGGACAAGATGGTACAGAGTTAAACTTGGTAGAACGGGCGTGTATGTAGTCATATAGAGATGGACATACTTATACAGAGTTGTACAGAGTTGTAAGGATTTGTACAGAATTCTAAGAGTCGTGTCGAGTTTGACTGAGTTCTACGGGTTTGTATGGGGTTGTAAGGCAGTGGATAGAATTTCAGGGAGCTGTACAAAGTTCTACTGAGTTAAACAGAGTCTACAGAGTTGCACATAATTGTATGGAGTTGTACAAGGTTGTATGGATTTACATAAAGTTGTACAGAGTAGTATGGAGCTGTACACAGTTGTACTAAATTGAATGGAGTTGTATAAAATTGTATATACTTATACATATTCATATGGGATTGTATACAGTTGTTTGGAGCTTTATGGAGTCGTACCAAGTTTTACGGAATTATACATAATGTTATGGATTTGTAAAGAGTTTTATGGAGTTTTATGGAGTTTTATGGAGTTTTATAAAGATATACGGAGCTGTGCAAAGTTTTATGGTTATGTACAGCGTTGTGTACAGTTGTATAGGATTATACGGAGTTGTACGGAGTTGTACAAAGTTGTAGAAATTTCTACGAAGTCAAATGGTGTTATACCATGTGCTACAAAGGTATATAGATTTGTATGAAATTATTTGGAGTTGTAAGGTTTTGTACACAGTTAAATTCAGTTTCACGGAGTTCTATATGGATATATTGATTTTTACGGAGTTATACGAATGTACGTAGAGTTTTATGGATTTGTACAATTATTTACACATTTTCCCGAGTTAAGCAAAGATTTAAAAAGTTGTACGGAGTTGTACATAAGTGTACAGATTCCTACAAATTTGTATGGACATGTATGTAATTACACAGATTTTTACATAGTTAAAAGGAGTTATATGGAGTTGCATGGAGTCATAGATAGTTGTACAGAGTTGTGTGGGATTTAGCCAAGTTTAAATGAGCTGTAAGAAGTTTTACAAAGTTGGAAAGAGTTGTACGCAATGACATGGGGTTGTATCGAATTGTACAGAGTTACATGGAGCTTAACGGAGTTGTATGGACTTGTACAGAGTTGTAAGAAGATTGCATATTTGTACGGAGGTATAAGGAGTGTACGGAGTTGTACATAGTCGAGGATTGTACAGGGTTGTATGAATTTGAACGCGGTTATATGGGTTTTTACAAAGTCGTACGGAGTTGTATGGAGTTATACATAATTTTGCATATGTGTATGGAGTTAAACGGAGTTGTACAGGATTGCACGAGGTTATAGGAAGTTGTACAGGGTTGGACGGAGCTGTACGGAATTCAATAGAGTTAAACAGAGCTGTATGGATATGAAAGGGATTTTACGGAGTTGTACCTAATTGTATGAGGTTTTATGGTATTGTACGGAGTAGTATGGAGTTGTAAAAAGTTTTACGGGATTATATGGAGTTGTACAGATATTTACAAAGGTATATAGAGCTGTACGAATTTGAACGAATGTGCACAAATTTGTACGGAGTTGTATGGAGCTTTAGAGAGTTGTACTAAGGTACACGGATTTGTATGGAGTTGTAAAGATTTGAACAGATTTGTAAGGATCTCTATGGAGTTTTACATAGTTGTGCCGAATTATACAGATGTGTGCAGAGTTGTACGGATTCGTCCTGAATTGTACGAAGTTGTACGGAGTTATATGAGAATTTATAGAGTCATATGGAGTTGTACAGAATTGTATGGGGTTGTAAGAAGATATACGAAGTTATTCGGAGTTGTATGGATTTTTACGCAGTTGTACATAGTTGTACATAGCTGTGCGGAATTTTATGGAGTTGTACAGAGTTTTGTGGAGTTCTATGGAGTTGTATGGATTTGTACAAAGTTGTCCGGAGTTTTACAGAGCTAATCTTACTTGTACAGAGTTTTACGGAGATGTACTAAGTTTTATGGAGTTGTATAGAGCTGTAAGAATCTTTCTAACGTTGTACGGAGTTGTGTAGAGTTGTGCCAAATTGCAGAGACTTGTACGATGTTTTGCGGGGTTGTAAGTAGGTGTACAGGGTTGAATAAATTTGTACGGATTTGCAGGAGTTGTACGGAGTTGTATTGTCTTGTACAGAGGTTTACGGAGTTGTACAGAGTTGTACAGAGTTGCATTGAATTTCATGGAAGTGTACAAAGTTGTAAAAAGTTGTACAGTACTGTACATAGTTGTATTGAGTTGTATAGAGTTGTATGGAGGTGTAGGAAGTTGTATAGAGTTGTACAAAGTTGTACAGAGTCCTACAAAACTATAAAACATTGTATAGATTGTACAGAGTTGTACGGAGGTTTATGAAGGTGTACATAGTTGTACACATGTGTACATATTTGTATGGAGTTTTACAAATTGTTATGGAACTGTATGGAGTTTTTGTTTGGTTTTGTGCGCTGTTATAGAAAGTCAAAGAGAAATGTAGGAAATTGCACCAAGTGGTATGAAGTTGTATAGAGCTGTACAATATCTTACGGAGTTGTAAAGACGTTTTCCACATTGTACGAAGTTATGCTATTTGAAGGTGTTGTACGCAGTCGTACTGAATTGTACGGATTTTTACATAGTTGCATGGAAGTAAATAGAGCGGTACAGTGTTGTATGGAATTTTTTGCAGTTGTACCTTGTACAGATTTCAAGGAAGTCGTACTCAGTTATACAGAGCTTTACAGAGTTGTACGGAGTTGTTCAGATCCGTACCGAGTTGTACCAAGTTCTATGTAGTTTTACAAAGCTGTGTGGATTTTTTCGCAGATGTGCCAAGTTTTACAAAGTTTTACGGAATTGTACAGAGGTTTAAAGACATGAAGAGAGCTTTATAGAGTTCTACCGAAATTTACATCGTTGTATACAGTTGTACGCAGTTGTACGGGATTGTACACAGTTGTACGGATTTGTATGGAGTTGTACAGAGTGAAATGAAGTTGTACGGAAATGTATGGAAATACATGGAGCAATATGGATTTGTATAGAGTTTTACAGAGTTGTAGGGAGTAATTAAGAGTTTTAAGGAGCTCTACGGATTTGTATGGAGTTTTCCGGAGTTCTACACAATTGTACGGAGTTGTATGGAGCTATACGGAAATGTACATAATTGTACGGTATTATATTGTGTTTTACAGATTTGTATAGAGGTTTATAGAGTTGTACGGAGTTGTTGGGGTTGTAAGGAGTTGTATGGAGACATATGGAGTCGTCTAGAGTTGTACAAAGCTGTACAGAGTTATACAGAATTGTATAGAGATGTACAAAGTTGTACGGAATGGTAGAGAGATATACGCAGTTGCACACAATTTCATTGATTTGTACATAGTTTTATAGAGTTGCACGGAGTTGTACGGAGCTGTACGGAGCTGTATGTATTTGTGCGGGATTACGGTATTGAACAAAGTTTTGCGGACTTGAACATATTTCTAATCATTTGTAGGGAACTGTAAGGAGGTATACAAAGTTTTATAGATTTGTACAGAGTTGCATGGGGTTCTACTAAGCTGTATGGAGTTCTATGGAGTTGTAGATTATTGTACAGAGTTGTAAAAAATTTTCCAAAGCTGAATGTAAATAGAGGATCTCTTGGTGCTCGTGTTTCATATGCAAAGGTTACACATCATGCAGTACTTCCGGATGTCCGTACTCCAACCCGGCCACCAATAATGCTCAGCAAGGGCATGCCAATTTTTCTTTGGTCCCATGTGCCCGGGTGATGGAGGGTTATGGAACTTAAAGATGATGTGTTATAAAAGGTTGTTCACATTTGGGACAACCACACGTTTGCCACGCTAATAGATTCCCACAGCCTCAACAAGGCTATGGCATTTGATGTTAGTGGGCCCAACAAACCAAGAGTCCATGGTTTATCCCATTCAGATTTTGTTTTTAACAAGACTGACGCTGATCAATGGCCGTGGGGATGGAGGAGTGGGTTTGGTTCCAGGGTGGTTACTGAAACAAGTGCTACAATTTTTTGGTTGGTAATGTCTTGGTTTAAGCACGTGTATGAACGTGTAAGTACATGCAAGATCGTGTAAGTATGTGTACACACGTGTAAGGAAGTGTAATCATGTTTAAGCATGTACAAGTTTGTATAAGCACGTGTAAGAATGTTCAAGTATGTGTATGCACGTTTAAGTACGTGTAAGAACGTGTAAGTATGTACAAGTACGTGTAAGTACGTGTTATTATGTGTACATATGTATACGTACGTGTAAGTAAGTGTAAGTACGTGTAAGTATGTGTAAGTAAATGAAAGTATGAAGAAGTACGTGTAAGTACGTGTAAGTACGTGTAAGTATGTCTAAGTGCGTGTAAGTGTGTGTAAGCATGTGTAAGTATATGTAAGTATGCATGAGCATGTGTAAGCACGTATAAGTACATGTAATAACATATGAATACGTGTAAGTATGTGTAAGCACATGCATGTACATGTAAGTGCATGTCATTAGGTGTGAGTACATGTAAGAATCTGTAAGTATATATTAGTTCATGTAATTACGTATTTTTCCGTGTAAGTACGTATAGGTATGTACAAGTATGTGAAAGTATGTGTAATTATGTGTAATTATGTGTAAGTACGTGCAAGTACGTGTAAGTACATTAAAATACACATAAGAATATGTAAGAACATGTAAGTATGTGGAAGTATGTGTAAGTACACGCAGGCTCGTGTAAGCATGTGAAGTATATGTAAGCACATGTAAGCACAAATAAGTACGTGTAAGTGTGTGTCAGTACGTGGAAGTACATGTATGCACGTGTAATTATGTGCAAGTACGTATAAGTATATGTTATTACATGTAAGCACATGTAACTATGTGTAAGCACATGCAAGTATGTGAAAGTACGTGTAAGCATGTGTAAGTACTTATAAGAATTTGTAAGTACATGTAAGTATGTGTAAGTATGTGTAAGTATACATAAGTGCATGTAACAACGTGTAAGTTCGTGTAAGTATGCATAAGTACATACAACTGTTGATTTTGAAGCGACGTGTTGCTTTGACTGACACCTCGACAAGCTATTGGTGAGCAGCATGGATATCCTTTACCACATCACCATCCGCCTCGTGCTTGCTATAGCTTCCCGCGTGACTGCTTTTGATGGCCTTTCTGGTGTTGGTAGAATTGTCATTATCTATATCTTCTTTTGCGTCTGCAGATGCCTTGGCCTTCTTGAACAATTGGCTCAAATTGGTGCAGGCTGCAACCCTTTCTGTCTTCCTCGTGCTCTTTGTCATGGTCCACATTTGAGTTGTCCTTGAGTGTGTCTTG
Source organism: Penium margaritaceum (assembly GCA_023375785.1). Classification (NCBI taxonomy): domain Eukaryota; kingdom Viridiplantae; phylum Streptophyta; class Zygnematophyceae; order Desmidiales; family Peniaceae; genus Penium; species Penium margaritaceum. Next base: position 28,429 of record SZWC01016448.1, on the reverse strand, counting down.
TGTTGCATGGGAGGCTTCCGTTGGTATGTCAAACTGCTGCTCAAGCGCTTTCAAAGCATCCGCATTCCTCTTGGTATCGCCAAGGATGGCACGGGTTGGCTTAAGGGACATGGTCACCTTTGAGTTTGCCATTGTGCTTTTTGCTGCGGCCTCCAAAATTTTGACATTGCTAATGTCATATCTTGAGGTCCGACACCACCTTGCCTTTCTTGGCTGTGGAAGACTTGGCGTTAGCCATACTTCCTTGCGTACAAGAAGCACGTGCATCTCATGTGAGCCTTGTTCACAATTTTAAAGAGGGTTTGTATCACTTGTGTCTTTGCTCTCGCAATCCGTGAGGAAACAGTATGAAATCAATCCAAATTTTATAGGCCACCGTGGATTGCACAACAACGCATCGTACATCTAGAATTCTAGGACACAAACATGGGAGATAATGACTTTTCATATGTGTGCCTTGATTGGTCTCGAAAAAGATCAGAACAATGATATACATACCGTACCTTGAAGTTCAAGACTTTGAGACCATTCTTTGACAACCTTGGTCTAAATGGACCCATCAACAAAAGGGCTACTTGAATGTGTCTCCCTATGTTTTTTTCTTCAGCAATCAGCGTGACCTGCATGGCACTGACAACATTTTGCCGTGTGTGCACGTCGTAATGGATTCAGATGGCTTTCTCACACGAACATCTTCTTCCCTACTCCACAAAAAAAACAGTTACATCGTTACTCAAACCAATGGAAAGGGCCGTTCACAGCCCTTCAACAAATGCATGGGTGAACATGGATCAACAGTCCAGAAAATCATAGAACATGGATGACAGCACAATAGCTGGAGTGAAACCATGATATTATTAGGCAATATTTGGGTTGTAACTAAGATTCAACCAGGCCACAAACAGGGCAAAAGTAAGCCCCATGTACTAGGGCATGACTGAATCGTGACATGAACGCAAGTAGTGTGCATCTAATGTAGAAACGAGTGAACGGTGCAAAAGTGGGATGTCACTAGTGTACAACTAGAGTGTGCTAGGGTATAGGAAGGGTCCAACAAGGGTGCAATCAGGGCACAATCGGAAGACACCTCCGATGAAACCAGGGTTCAAGTAGGGAACCATGAGGGCTAAAGAGGTGCACAACTGTTGAGAATTTGGAATCCATCAACCGCTTAACAAAAGGTGAAGGTTTGGCGCAGCTAGGGAAAAACTAGGGCACATCTAGCATGTGTGTTGGGCGCAACAAGGACGTGAGTGGGATGCAAGTTGTGTGTGATGAGTGTGCGACTAGTAAGGTTGGTATTCAACTAGGGCACGACTCATGTGCAACAATGGTGCAGTTAAGGCACAACATGGGTGCGACGAGGACACACTTAACGCGTACGCAGGGAAAAAATGGGCACAATTTTGGTCCTCATCAACAAAGGTGCACATCAAAGGTGCAGCTAGAATTCGAAAT
>SZWC01016448.1:0-17901 GCA_023375785.1 Penium margaritaceum | reverse complement strand
GTGTGTGTGTGTGTGTGTGTGTGTGTGTGTGTGTGTTTGTGTGTGTGTGTGTGTGTGTGTGTGTGTGTGTGTGTGTGTGTGATTGGTTATGTAACTGTGTATAGTTATGTGAGTACATGCGTGCATGGATGACTACATGACCATGTGGCGTGTCCACGACTGTATGGAGGAGTGCATGCATGTTTGACTACGTGCATTCACTGAGTGTGTTACTGTGTACATGCATGCATACACAGATACGTATTTGTATGTGTGTGTGCATGGTTGCAAGTGTCTGTCTGTGTATGTGTGTGCATGCGTGTGTATGATTCTGTGTGTCCGTTTGGCTATGGACATGTTGACATGCATGCACATGACTATGCCATATATGCCCAACGGTTGCTGTTTCATGAACTAGTTTTCTAGTGCGTTCTTGTGGTGTGCTTATACCTACAGATTGCACTGAAGAATTAGTGTATCCTGTTGGTGTACTCTAACGCATCCATGTACAATTCCTCCCACTATCATATTATCTCCCATACTATCAATCGCTTGTCTGTGTCCCTCTCTATCTCTATCTTCCTCTCTTTCCCTCTCTTGCTCTTTCTCTCTCTCTCTCTCTCTCTCTCTCTCCCTCTCTCTCTCTCCCCCTCTCTCTCTCTCCATCCCTCCCCTCCCTCTCTCTCTCGCCCCTCCCTCCATTTATGGTCAATCACCTTGAAAGTACACACTTGTCAACAAGTGTATACAAGCTGAACACATGGTGCAGAGCTTTCTAGGAAATAACCTATGAAAAGCAGGAAGTTGTTTGGAAATTGTATGCAAGTCTCACGTAAACGGATGGCTTTGTGTGTGTGGTATCCTTGAACTTTGACACACATTCTTTAAAGACCAATGTCCTCGAAAGACATTGAAAATTCACCATATTAGAAGGTTTTAGCGTCAGTGAGCTCAATTCATGTTTAAAAAAACTTATGACTTAGAAAATCCAACGTTTGCCTTTGTTAGGTGTGTAATGAAACTTCCCCATTATAGGAGGAGGTCTCGTTGATTCCCCCCTCCCAATTTCATAACAGTATTTTGGAGGTTTTGGGGTAGAAATACACTAGTCTGGTTTTGTACCGTCTATGAAATACACCTCCTAATAAACTCTCCTTATAAACTCCAGGTAGGCTTGACATCTCCCCTCCAAAACAGCTTGAGTGTATTGGAGGAGTGTACTCAAGAGTGTACCTGGAGGAGGAAAAAAAAACATGTGTATCTCTGATAGAAATACATTATTATGCTTTCTTAGCGTTTGTGTAAGTGGTGGGAAGAGGGGGTGGGTTGAGGCTCGATATACCCCCTCCTCCCATACACCTGGAGTATGTCGTGGGAGTCATGGAGAGTGTGTCTGGAGGGGGGGGATACGTGTGTGATTTCCGAGCATTTGTACAACACACCTCCTAATACACCACCCCTATACACTCGGGGTGTTGGGGGGGAGGGGGGGGGCTCGTCCCCCCTCCCCTCCCTCACACCTTAAGTGTATTGGGGAGTATATTTGATAGCTTATCTAGAGGAGGACCAAAAGCAAAACATGTGTATTATATGGAGAAATACACTGGTCTGATTTTGTATCGTCTATGCATGACACCTTTCAATACACTCTCCTAGTACAATCCAAGTGTTTTGGAGGGGGGGGGGCTCGACATCCGCCCTCATCTCCCAGAACACCTTGAGTGTATTGGAGGAGTGTATTAGAGAGTGTATCTGGAGGGGAAACAGAAGTAAAACACGTGTATTTCATAGAGAAATACACTAGTAGGAATTCTGAGTGTCTGTGCAATACACCTCCCATACAGTACCCAATACACTCGAGGTATTGGAGGGGGGACTCGTCCCCTCCCTCTCCCTCACAACTCGAGTGTATTAGGGGAGTGTATTGGAGAGTGCATCTCGAGGAATACCAAAATCAATATACACTCGATACATCTAATACACTCAAGGTGTTCCTCCCGGAACACCTCGAGTGTGTTAGATGTGTGTATTAGAGAGTGTATGTCATGGTGGAACCCAATATAAAACATGTGTATTTCACAGAAAAACACACTAGTATGGTTTCTTAACCTCTATGCAATCCACTCCCCAATACACTCGAAGTGTTGGAGGTGTTGGCTCTAGTGGGTGTGGAGGCACCCTCAAGGATGCCTAGCTCTTGTTGGTTCACACTACCAAGGTTTGGGGCAGCCAATGGACACCAATGGTGAAGAGTGTGGAGCACAAGGATCACGGATGTGAGTGGGCAGAACACGTCGCATTCAGTATAACTGAATCGAAACACGATTTTGCTAGTTAACATAGTGATATTACATCAGATCCTTATAGCATGTAATCTAAGCTTTCCAACGCATCCAAGCACGCCCAAAACGGTGCAGTAGAGCCCCTGCTACGGCCGTCGAAGTAACCCTTGGTGGAGCCGCCCACCTTGCCTTACACGCTAGGCAACGGGAGGCGCTTCGATGATGACCCGTCGAAGCGCCTTTCCTTGTCCAGAAGTCAAGGAGAAGTTCACCCTGGTCAAGGAGAACTCGCTGGTTGCTTCATTTATGGCCCTGGTGCATTTGGAGGTCGTTGGGGACGAACTCGGATCACTGGCGGTGGATTATCCCGCCACCCATGGCGGGTACCAGATTCCACCCCCCAAACACCCGATTTTTGGGCTAGGCTAACTTTCTGAATACTCACTCAAATCGAGCGATTCAAAGCTCGATCCTGCATGGAAAAATCCAAGGAATCCAAATCTAAAGTCAGATCAGGTGTCGACCACTCCTCAGTGGTCGAACCAGGAAGTACACTCAACGGCACTCATGGCAAGGGGCACACCATGTCAACAATCTCCCCCTTGCACCGCAACCTTGATGCCCTGTCCTTGGAACCTGTAGCATTTTAAACTTCACAGCGCAGACCGAGCTCCATGCAGCTCGCGTCGTACCTGTCTTTGTGCTGTGCCTTGGTCATGGCATCGGCGAGCATGCGCTTAGTGCCACAATGCACAATAGCCGCATCTCCCTTCGCCACCAAGTCCCGCACGTAGTGATGACGGATCTCGATGTGCTTGGTCCTCCTGTGCAGCACCGGGTTCTGGGTCAAGCTGATGGCGCTCATGTTGTCCACATTGAGTATCGTCGGCTTCCTTTACGGCACGCCAATCTCCTTTAGCAGCCGTCTTAGCCACACCGCCTCCTTTGCGGCTTCCGCGAGCGCAATGTACTCCGCTTCGGTGCTAGACAGCGCCACACAGTCCTGCTTCCTGCTTGCCCATGAAACTGCTGCACCACCAAGTACAAACACGTACCCCGACGTTGATTTTCTGTCATCCACTTCACTAGCCCAGTCGGCATCGGAGTAGCCGACCAACTCGAGGGAGTCGTCACGTGCTCCCTCTCCAAACAAGAGCCGCGACTATTTTGTCGCCTTGAGATAGCGGAGGATCCGCTTCACCGCTTGCCAATGCAGCGGCCCGGGGTCGGCAACGTAGCGGCTCACTTGGCCCTTTGCAAAGGCCAGGTCGGGCCGCGTTGCCACAATGGCGTACATGATGCTCCCCACTGCAGACTGGTATGGCACACCTACCATCTCCTCCTTCTCCTCGTCCGTGCTCGGGCCCATGCTCGAGCTAAGCTCACACGTGGTGGTCATGGGTGTGCCGATGGGGTTGCACTCCTCCATGTTGTAGCGGCGGAGCACCTCTTGCACGTACTTTGCCTGCCCCATCTCGAGCGTGCGTCCCTTGCGGTCCCTCTTGATGGCGACACCGAGGTAGTACTCGAGCTCGCCCATGTCGGTCATTTTGAACCGACCGCCCAGCTGCCGCTTCAGGTTCACCAACTCCTCCATGTCCGANGGCACACCTTCCCCGGCGGCGCGTCCACCCCCTCCGGCACCTCCATGTAGACCTCCTTGTCCAGGTCGCCGTTAAGGAACGCAGTTTTCACGTCCATTTGGTGGACTTCGTAGTCGCGCACCGCCGCCACGGAGAGGATGGAGCGAATGGAGGCGAATTTCGCCACCGGCGCGAAGGTTTCATCGTAGTGTTCACCCTTTCGCTGGGCGTACCCCTTCACGACCAGCCGCGCCTTGTACCGCTCCACCTTCCCCTCCTTCGTGAGCTTCTTCTTGAAGATCCACTTGGAGCCAATGATTTTTGCGCCCTCCGGCCTGTCAATCAGCTGCCAAGTGCCGTTCTCTTCATGGGAGGCGAGCTCAGATTTTATAGCTCCATCCCACTCAGCCCCATCCTTCCGCTGCAACGCCTCCTTGACGGTCTCGGGCTCCTCTTGCGCAAAGAACGCTCGAGGGAGTCCAGTCCAGATGCCCTCTGCGGCATCGTACCTCTTTGCCGTCCTCCTTGCGCGTCCGCTTCTCCGGGGCTGCTGCTGTTGAGGCTGCTACTGCTGCTGCTCCCGTTGCTGCTGCTGCTGATGCCCCCTCGCGGTGCCACTCGCACCGCTGGCCTGATCCCCCTCTCTCGGGGACCGTGGAGATGCGGGCTCACTCTCCACCTCTTCGTTCAGCTCCACTGCTGCCGGCGCTTTGGACTCATTGTCCGACTCGGCTGAATGCAAATCAGCCGCTCCCACATTGCCCGGATGGTTCTCGCCGGCTGGAGCCGATGGGACGTCACCCTCTTTTGCGTCCTCCGGCGTCTCCTCCTCAAGGAGTGGCAGCCACTCCCCACGCTTGGAGAGACCCGCATCCTTGTCCGTCCAACGGCTGGCCTCGTCGAATGAGACGTCGTGACTCTTCACGATCTGCTGCCTCTGCGGGTCGAAGAGCCGGTACGCCTTGCTCCCACTCTCGTACCCGAGGAAGATGCACCGGCGAGTCCGCGGGTCCAGCTTGCCCCGCCCCTCCCGTGCCTGCACAACAGCATGTGCAACACAACCAAACGTGCGGAGGTGTGCCACAGTTGGCTTCCTCCCGTTCCACACTTCTTGTGGCGTCTTCCACACCTTAGACTCCGCGTCTTTTAGCGGCTTCATCGGCGTCAGGTTCATGATGTACGCCGCTGTCCGTGCCACCTCGCCCCAGTACCACTGCGCGAGGCCGACATCACTCAACATGGACCGGACCATGTTGAGGATGGTGCGGTTCGCCCTCTCGGTAACGCCGTTCTGCTGCGGAGAATGTGGCATAGTTTTCTGCCACGCGATCCCCTTGCTCTTCATCCATGCCGAGCAGCCCTCGTACTCACCGCCGTCGTCACTCCGGAATGCCTTCACCTTCAACTCTGTTTGCCGCTCCACAGCCGCCACGAACTCCTGCATACATGACAAGACATCGCTCTTCCTCTTGATGATGTAGAGGTAGAGCTTGCAGCTGTGATCGTCAATGAAGGTCACGAAGTAGCGAGCGCCCCCAATGGAGCTCTCGAATGGTCCACACACATCAGTGTGGACCACCTCCAACTTCGCCAATGCACGCATCCCTTTGCCATCGAACGGCTGCCGTGTTGCCTTGTTGACCACGCACGGCTCGCACACGACATTCTTGGCTGCGTCGAGACTCTTGACCTCAAGACCCCGCACCACTTCCTTCTTTGCCATGTCCCTCACCGTTGAGGGAGCGATGTGGCACAACCGGCAATGCCACAGGTCCAGGTCCCCTTCATCCTTCGTCGCGAGGTTGGCGGCATCGGTCCTCACCGCATCGGCAAGAACCTTGGTACGGAGAAGGTACAAGTCCTCCTCCCTCTTGCCAAGTGCAATTACCTCGCCGTCCCCCTCCTCCTGGATGATGGCCTCCTCTTTGTTGAAGAGCACCTCGAGCCCCTTGTCGGTAAGGCGGCTCACTGACAGCAGGTTTGCCCCAAAGTTGGGCATGTGGAGTACGTCATAGATGGTGCACGGAATGACTTTCCCGTTCACCACCGACTCGATGCGAACATTGCCTTCGCCCGCGGCCAATTTTTTTTTGCCGTTGGCCACTGTCATGCGCCGCTTGGTGGCGACGTAGGTGACGAATACCGCATGATTGCATTGTGTGTAGCGGCCTGATCCGAAGTTGATCACTGTGACTTCCGGATCTGTCAAGTCGGTAGACTCCCTGGCCATCATGGCTTGGATGTCCTTCTTCCCGCCCTTCACGGACTGGTCCGACTTCTTGTTGGGGCAAACACGTGCGTAGTGGCCCTGTTTGCCACAATTATAGCACTCCCCCTTGTTGTCACCTCTCTTGGAGCCCTGCTTGGCACCCTTCCCCTTCTTGCCTCCCCCTCCACCTTGAGGACGGACGGCATAGGCGGAACTTGACGTTGCCCCACTCTCTCTCCCACGACGCTGCATCCATTCGTTGCGAACGTACTCAGCCACCTTCGGGTACTTCAGCTCATCGGCGGACCAGCCGCCTACGACGGTGATCATTGGACTCCAACTGTCCGGCAAGGCCAGGAGGAGGATCATGGCTTGCAGCTGAGGATCGACCTTCCATCCGGTGGCTACGCACTCGGCAGTGAGGGACTCAATCTGCTGCAAGATCTCCATGATGTCGTCGCCTTCATTGGCTCGGAGGGTGACAAGTCTCTTGAAGATGAAGAGCTGGTTAGCAAGGTTGGTGGACTGGTAGATGGTGCAGAGTTTCTTCAAGGCCTCCGCGGCCTCCGTGCATCCTTGAATGAGGGAGCGCTGCGTCGGAGCAAGCGCATACACCAACAAAGCAAGCGCCTTCTTGTTGCGCTTCTTGTACGCTTCCACTTCCTCCGGCGTCACGGTATCCGGAGGGGCAGTTTCTTCACCCTTGACCAGCTCAAGCAGGCCCTTGTCATCGAGGAAGACCTCAAACTCCCACCTCCAAAGGTGGAAGCCAAGTCCGTCTAACTTGGAGACGCCGATGCTCTCTTGCTCGGTCGGTGCCATGGAGAGCGGCGGTAGCGTGAATGTTGTAGAGCTAGGGTCCCTCTAGGCACGTGGGTCCATAACCCTTTGTTGGCTCTAGTGGGTGTGGAGGCACCCTCAAAGATTTCTAGCTCTTGTTGGTTCACACTACCAAGGTTTGGGGCAGCCAATGGACACCAATGGTGAAGAGTGTGGAGCACAAGGATCACGGATGTGAGTGGGCAGAACACGTCGTATTCAGTAGAACTGAATCGAAACACGATTTTGTTACTTTGCATAGTGAGATTACATCAGATCCTTATATCCTGTGATCTAAGCTTTCCAACGCATCCAAGCACGCCCAAAACGGTGCAGTAGAGCCCTTGCTACGGCGGTCGAAGTAACCCTTGGTGGAGCCGCCCACCTTGCCGCTAGGCAACGGGAGGCGCTTCGATGATGACCCGTCGAAGCGCCTTTCCTTGCCCAGAAGTCAAGGAGAAGTTCACCCTGGTCAAGGAGAAATCTCTGGTTGCTTCATTTATGACCCTGGTGCATTTGGAGGTCGTTGGGGACGAACTCGGATCACTGGCGGTGGATTATCCCGCCACCCATGGCGGGTACCAGATTCCACCCCCCAAACACCCGATTTTCGGGCTAGGCTAACTTTCTGAATACTCACTCAAATCGAGCGATTCAAAGCTCGATCCTGCATGGAAAAATCCAAGGAATCCAAATCTAAAGTCAAATCAGGTGTTCGACCACTCCTCAGTGGTCGAACCAGGAAGTACACTCAANGGTGGATTATCCCGCCACCCATGGCGGGTACCAGATTCCACCCCCCAAACACCCGATTTTCGGGCTAGGCTAACTTTCTGAATACTCACTCAAATCGAGCGATTCAAAGCTCGATCCTGCATGGAAAAATCCAAGGAATCCAAATCTAAAGTCAAATCAGGTGTTCGACCACTCCTCAGTGGTCGAACCAGGAAGTACACTCAACGGCACTCATGGCAAGGGGCAAACCATGTCAACAGGAGGGAGGGGGATTGAGGCTCGATGCATTTCATAATCCCTCCTCCTATACAACTCAAATATGATGTGGGAGTATTGGAGAGTGTGTATGGAGGGAGGCGGGGGAGAAAAACGTGTGTATTACATTCAGAAATACACCGATGTGATTCATGGAGAAATACACTAGTATGATTCTTGACGTCTATACAACACACCTCCCAATACACTGTCCCCATACACTTGAGGTGTTTATTCTTGGGGAGGGGGGGGGGGATGTGGTTTGAGGTGCAATGTCCCCATCCCTCACCAACACCTCAAGTACGTTGTGGGAGTATTGGAGAGTGTGTCTGGAGGAGGAGGAGGAACGAAATGAACATATCAAGAGATACACTGGTGTGATTCCAGAGCATCTATACAATACACCCACCAATACACTATCCCAATACAGTCTAAGTGTTTGGGAGGGGGGGCCTCCACCCCCCTTTCATACATATATGACCAATCACCTCACCCCCGAAACTGTGTATTGACAAGTGTATTGGGAAGTGAACATAGTAGTGAACATAGACTTCCGGGCCCGATTGACATGAAATGATGTTGATGTTTTCTGAAGATGTTTTGCACATAGGAATACACCTTTTGATACACTAGTTGTCGAGTGTATGAATTTTTTTTTGTGATTGACCATAACTCGTGGCACATGCCAACTTTGTCAAGGCATTGCGCACAATAGCCACACCGAGCCACCAGTATTCTACCTTGTTTGCACAGCAAGATCATGCCTAGTACACTTGCACTGTGATTGGACACTCTGACCATGGCTGACTCGTGTTATCATCAATAAAAGTAAAAATCACTTGGTTCACATTGTGGTCATGGTCAGTTGCACGGACCAACTTTGTCAAGACATTGTCCACAATAGCCACACCAAGCCACCGGCTTTTAACCTTGTTTATACCTGCAAGGTCATGCATAGTACACGTGCAATGTGATTGGGCACTCTGACCGTGGCTGACTCGTGTCATGATTCATTGAAGTTAAAGTCACTTGGATAAATTTATGGTCATGGTCAGTGGCACATGCCAACTTTGTCAAGGCATCGCGCACAACAGAAAACTTTATGTCTACTTTCTGAAGCGGAAAAGTGAGCTGTTGGACTGGCTCTAGAAGTATGCCGCATCAGTGGAGAGGCAGACTGGCCGCAAGGTTAAAGCACTACGCAACGACAATAGCAGCGAGTACGTGGGCTGCGTAGGGTGGCTGAAGGAGCAGGGGATTGATTACACCTGACCACTCCGAACACACCTCAATCTAATGGCATGGCTGAGCGTGTGAATCAGACGCTACTCACAATAGCGCGGACAATGCTTGTGGATGCTAAACTATCATGGAGCCTGTGGGCCGAGGCCGTGAGCATGGTGTGCTACATCACCAACCTCACCCCAACGGGAGTGCTGAAGGGAAAGGGCATCTGGAAGACATCGCAAGAGGCGTGGAGCGGGCGGAAACCAAGTGTGGAGCACTTGAAGGCATTCAGTTGCAGGGCACATGCGTTGGTTCAGGCCGCACAAAGAAAAGAAGCCAAATTGGACCTGCTTGTAAAGGCGTACACGTTCCTCATGTACGAGGGTACGCTCAAGGTGTACCGCATCTTTGTTCCACGGATGCATGACATCGTCACCAGCCGCGATGTCACGTTTGATGAGAAGAAAAGATGCTGCAACAAAAATAACACCGTCGACGTAGCGCATTCACCAAAGCATGGGGAGTGGTTCCAACTCCTTGAGCATGAGGAAGAGCCAGCGGCTGCAGAGGTCGATGAAGGGTCTTAGAAGAATGATAATGCTGGAGCACAATAGGGCAACACAACAGGTGTAGGTGTCGTTGGAGCGTAGGATGCAACAGCCAACGTGTGGGAGCCCGCGGCCGAGGACAACGTTGTAGCAAGGCAGCAGCAGGACCAACAGCAAGCGTCGCCAAGATCACCGTGTCGCAGCCGAAGGCACCGAAATGCAACAAAGCAGTACAATGCAAGCACGGACCACTAGGTCGGCATGGCACGGTGCATGATGGCAGCCGCAACGGAGCCAATGACCGTTTTGGAGACACTTGCTCGGCCTGACGAGTAGTAGTGGGGCGAAGCAATCAAATCTGACCGTGCGTCCCTTGTTGAGAACAACACTTGGGAGTTGGTGGATTGGCCTGAGAGGGCGAAGGTGATCAGCTCTAAGTGGGTGTTCAAGGTGAAGCTCACTAAGGAAAGCAAGGTGGAGAAGTATAAGGCGTGGCTGGTGATGAAGGGGTACGCACAGCGGAATTGCAAACACTAGAATGGGACATTCGCACCCATCGTCAAGTTCACCAGCATCAAGACGATGATGGCAGTCGGAAAGAACATAGAGATCCACCAAATGGATGTCAAAACAATATTCCCGAATGGCATCATCAACAAGGAGATCTACCTTGAGGTGTCGGAGGGGGTAGATGCACTGGAGGGTAAGGTATGTAAGGTGCGAAAGGTGCAAGTATGGGCTAAAATAGGTGCCTAGGTGCTAGTACCAGCAAATGGATGGCTACATGGCAGAACTCGGCTTCAAGAGATGTGAGTCAGACCACAGCGTGTACGTGCGATGCAACAAGGGACTCCATCAGATTATGGCACTCTACCTGGACGATCTAATCCCGTGCTCATCATATATGGCGGCTTTGCAATAGCTCAAGGAGCAACTGAGCACCAGAGTTAAGATGACGGACATGAGGGAGCTGGAGTACTACTCTGGGATGAGCAACACGTATAACTGGAGGGCGTACACGCCTGAGCTAGGGAAGGCCAATTACGTCCTGAAGCAGTACATGGAGGATTGTAAACCAGTGGGCAGACCAGTCTCCACGAGCTGTGAGTTGAGTGCGGATGTCTCTGTAAAATAAAACGGAGAAGGAGGACATGGCGGAGGTGCCCTACCAATCTGTGGTGGGTAACCTGATGTATGCCATGGTGGCAACTCAACCGGACTTGGCCTACACAGTGGGTCAAGTGAGCAGGTACGTGGCCAATCCTAGGCCACTACACTGGATGGTCGTGAAGTGCATCCTTTTGTACTTGCAGGCAACGCGGCACGCGTGCCTCAAGTATGACGGAAAGGGGAGGTTAGATCCCTTGCGGCTGGTCTACTACACTGACCCAGACTACGCTGGAGATGTGGACAAGAGGAGGTCCACTTTTGGCTATGTGTTCTTCCTTGCAGGTTCAACAGTCTTGTGGTGTAGCAGGAAGCAGGACTGTGTCACCACCTCCAAAGTGGAGGCGGAGTACATCGCTCTGGCTGAGGTAGTCAAGAAAGCGGTGTAGCTCTCCCGATTGCTTGGGGAGTTAGGCGTGCCACAGCAGGAGCCTACGGTGGTTTAGGAGGAAAACATCAGCTCTATCTTGCTGACCAACAACTCGACATAGCACAGGAGGACAAGGCACATCAACGTGCACTACCACTACACACGTGACATGGTGGAGAAGGGACAAGTTGTACTGCAGTTTTGAATCATGAAGCACATGCTCGCAGATTGCTTGACCAAGGCACAGCCCCAGGCTCAGCACATTATTAGCCTTGCAAGGCTTGGGTTGAAAAGCTGTGAAGGGATTGAAGGCGTAGGAGCGGACGAGCGATAATGAGCATGAGGCATCCGGCATGGAAGGTGCATGGAGGAGATTGTCAGAAAGTGCCCTTACCATGGATGCCGTCTGCAGTTTTCCTGGTTTGACCAGTAGGAGGTGTTTGGATATCTGATCTGATTGCATATTCGGACTCCCTAGATTTTTTCCATGCCGTTTTGAGCTTTCAGTTGATCGATTTGGTTGGTAATTCAGACAGTTAGCCCATCCGAAGTCCGGTTGGTAGGTGGGTGGAATCTGGGTTCCATCATTGGTGACGGGATAAATCCACCACCAATGGTCCGAGTTCAACCTGAATGATCTCCAAAGGCACGTGGGCCATAAAGGAAGGGATGTGGGAGGCCTCCTTGACCAGGGCAAGCCTGCCCCCACGTTCGAGGGCCAAGAAGGATGTTTCGACAGGCCACCGTCGAAGCGCCTCCCGTCACTCCCCTTCGTGGGCATGGTGGGTGCTCCACCATGGGTTACATCAACAGCCGCAGCAGGGGCTCTACTGCTCCGTTTTGGACGTGCTTAGATGCGTTGGAAATCTCATATCACAAGTTATATGAATCAAATGTAATCTCACCAAAATAACTAATCATTGATGCTTTCAACCTTTCTCAGTTTCTACAACCTGCATTCTGCAAGAATTCTGCTCCCTTGGTGTTGTGGCAACCCAAAGCACACACCTCCCTTGGAAGTCTATTTGCACTAAGCAACCGTGGACACTTGTGGTGGATTAGAGCATGCAAGGACAGAATTCCTGGCAGAATTGAACGTCCAAGACCCCTTCTGTCTCTCACTCTTGTTCCCGCTATTGCATGTATGCACTCGACAGTTCTGACACTAGTTATCAAAGTACACCAACTATTAGTTACAACTTATCTATTGTCCTAATTCCATGAAGTTTTTTCTGCTCCAAACATTCTCCTTATGGACTAGTTATGTTCATCTCTTACATTACTGACATGCATGAGTTCCTAAACTCTGCGAGTGGGTCTTTTTGTCCTTCCATTTATGGCACACTGTGCGTCAACGTCATGATTTTTATGCAGATCGGCCAAGGGCATTTGGCCACTTGCCTCGACCTCCGGTGTCCCATTCGAGAGGATCCTCACAAGATTGACCACTTTCTAGAATGGTCAACAGAAGTGTCACAGATTGTATGAATGTTTTTATACTTTCTTGTCAACTTGTTGATGTCAATGGACTTTCATAAATTTGTGTCTCGATATTCTTTAAGCCACTTGACATCTCACCAAAGCTTCTCAAAGCCACCACTCATGGCACGACCTTAAACGCGTCATCTGGCTCAAGCGTCAAGGACCCAACGTATGCCTCAGTGTGATTCTCGTCTTTCTTACATGTTCTCGACTTATTTGACACTTGTCATCGGAGTACACCGAAGATATTATCCATTTGTTAGAATTCTTTGAATCGTCTATTGCTTTGTACCTCATCCATCTAAACCACCTACGTTTTGCTTGGCATAACACTTGGTATTGGAGTGTAGCGACGCTGGAGGGAAAAGCGACGCTTTAACGGTAGAGATGCATTAAAGACCTGTACAAAGTTTTTTTTCCAAAAAAAACTTTATACAGGTCTTTAATGCATCTCTACCGTTCAGGATTTCATAGAATTTGCAGCAAAAACGGTGAGCAGAGCAGGCACACCGGACTTCGAATAGCAGTATCCAATGAAGACTCTAGTAATGGAAGATGAGCAGCATGCAAGGAACAATGCTCTCTAGACGAACCAGTTAACAACAGTAAGTTTTGTTGTGAATGGCACATCACCAATGAGCCCGACGACCAACCTGGTGATGAATCCATTGGGCTAAGCTAACCATCCGCCCTCGCCGTTGCCTGCCAGGAAGACACCTGTCATTATGGAAGGCAAAAGCCAACAAGCTTGTTTCAATGAGGAGTTGTACCAGAAGTTGTCGAGACTCAGGGATCTTAACACCCATCTTCTCCAACAACTCAATGCGACAACGGAGAGGCTTCAAAATTCCTGCGCGTGTGAGGTAGTGGTCATGAAGAGAGATATTCAACTCTTCAGTGAACCCTAGATTTGACCGACACTCCCTGAGCCACTTTATCCTAAAATTTTGAAAGGACCGATGGTCGGGATGTGGGTGAAAATATTGGAGGTGTACTTCATCGTTACAAGGGTCAACAACGACAAAAGGAGGATTGACCTCGCGGCCTCGCTTTTGTGTGGCACAGATTTAAGTTGATGGTCTGAATCTGACGAGCATCCAACGAGAGCAGGATACCGGCCATGTAGGATCAACGGCTCACGTGACCGCTCTTACATCGTTGAGAACAGGCATTATGTCTCTTGAGCACAGAAATTAGAGGTGGCACGACTCACTCACAACACCGAATATGAAACGACTTCGTGCAAGCTACACTCGTCTATTTTGAAAGAATACACGAGAAATCAGATGCACAATATAGGCTTCAGTGCTTGCATTTACAGTCCATCGTGGCATAATGCATGTGGCGATTTCATGAAATCATCACTGGCAAGGGGCTCGCCCTCGATGATCTCTATGTCTACTACAACAATGACCTCAAAAGTGACATCTGACAGGAAATCGCTATTTTTCGCATGTAAGCCAACCTTTTACAAATGATCGTAGTAGCCGATTGCATCAATTGTGCCAACTACAACGCTGTGATATAAGAACCCAATGGCTAGAGACTCCAATGCCACAACTCTTATCATGGTGGAGGTAAGTCACAGTCAACATAAACCTTGCGTCTAATCGACATTGATGTAGACAATCAACATAATCAACGTTCGAAGAAAAAACTGTTGACGAGCGATTGTAGATCCATCGACTTAGCAAATCTCTCCGACTACGAATTGGAGATATACACAACGTAGCGGTCTAGGTAGCTTGCCCAATGAGCGACCACAAAATCATCCTCGGCCAAGGTGTCCTGTACTAACACAATTCGCAAGTGTGTTGGAGTAGTGGATCAGTTTACGTTAGCATTAATGGCAGGTAACTTCATCTGCCTCTGATCGTGCGCCATACGATGCAACTAAGGTTACGAGAAGTAGACGAACTAGAAGCAACCGAGGAAGTTGTAGCAACCGCAAAGTGGCGGCCGAAATTTCTGGACGCGAAAAAGAAATTATTTGCAATGCAAAGCTCAAGCCTGGCTGGCCCACTTTGAGACAAGGGGAAGTGGACAAAATCGAAGATGCCGAGACGACCATACCAACCTTAAGACATGAAAGGTTTTTCCGGAGGACTTTGTACTGCTCATTGAGGAGTTCGCAAGGGTTTTCTGTAACAAACCATCCCGAGAGTTACCTCTGTAGCAAGACGTTATTTACCAGATAGAGCTAAACTTGGGAAGCAAAACATTCATGAAAGGAACGTATTGGATGAGTAAACACAAGCTAATTGAACTGAAGAAGAAGCTTGACGAGATGCTCGGTCGGGGGTTTATTAGAACCTCTACGTCACGATATGCAGCACCCATACTTCTCGTGAAAAAGGGAAACTAGGGAGATACAGATGTTTATGGACTAGCAAGCACTGAACAACATCACCATAAGGAAGTGCTATCCTCTTGCACAAGGAGATGAAATTTTTGGCCAACTCCGCGTGGCCCAATTTTCGGCAAATTTTACCTTCGTAGTGGCAATGATAAAATCCGTGTATCTGATAAGGACGTCAAGAAGATGGTCAACGTGCAGGTCTTCCAAGTACTTTTAGGCCTTTACAACTGCTACTGTTGATTCCCAGAGGATTCTGCCTGGGTGTCAGCGCTCCTTTCCGATCTCAATCGAAAAACCACCGGGTGGAATTGGGATGATAGGAAACAAAAAGCGTTCAACTCTTTGAGAAACTCTTTAACCTCGGCGTCAACCTTACGATTCGCAGATGTGACGGTGGACTACATCATGGTCACTGATGCGTTCGATCGAGCAATCGGCGCCAATCTTGTCTAAGAGAACGATGATGAAAAACTACTGGTCGCGTACATGTCGCAAACGTTGCGCGTGCCGGAACTCAGCTACGCGATGAATGAGAAATAAATGCTCACAGTCGGTCATGCGTTAAAAACATGGTTGGAATGCCGGGTATGCACCGTTCACACCAACCATTGTGCACTAAAATGTATCAATCATTAGCCAGATCTAAGCCAAAAAAACTCAATGGGTATAATTCACTGAGTCTAACCTGGCCTACGACATCGAGTACCGACATAGAAAGACATATCCTATCGATGCTCCAAGTCAGAGACCAGATCGGGTGGTAGAGATCAGCACGCCACTCATCGAATGAGACCCGTACCTTGCGAGGTTGTTTGGAAAGGGTTTCAAGGAGTTTGGCGGGCATGGCAAAACAAAGTTATAGTTCAACGACCCCTACTGGCGACGGAGATTCACTTGCCAAGCCAGCATACCACTGAACAAATAAATTCAGCGGATGCTATTGGAATAGTGTCACGACACTAGTCTAGGTGGACACTTCGGCGAAGACAAGACGCTAAGAAGATAGCGAAGCACCGTTTATGTGATGAAATGCAGACTGACGTGGCAGCCTCCTACAAATCGTACATGACCTAGCGGCGGCAAAAGCCTCGTTGCACAAGACCACCAAGACTAATCCAACATCTCCCTATTCCGACAGAGTCGTGGGTGGACACTGGCATGAACTCCTTGAAGGGATTGCTTGCCACTCCCAAGTGATATGACGCCATCCTCATGGTGGTGGAAAACTATTAAGAAAAATCGTATTTCTATTTGACAACAACATCTGTCACCACGCAAGGAACGGTGCGGTTGTTTCTAAATCAGATCAGACAGCTACACGGCGTGCCTCGTACCATCATCGACGATCGTTACGGCAGTTGCACTAGCCGTTTCTAGCATGAATTGATGAAACGACATTACTATCAATCACGTTCCATCCTCAAACCGACGAGTAACCAAGTGGAACAATCAGATGCTCGGACAACTTCTCAGCACTTTCTGTTAGTCTTGCGGTAGCGATTGGCCGCACTGGCACGACTTGAAAGCCTAAGCAACATTTCCGCGGTCGACATCCATCGACGAGATTTCTCTAGGGTGTGTGAGTAAACATGACAAACCCTCACAAAAAAACAGGCAACCAACCGACATCGCAAGGGCCACGTGTTTAGCACCGGCGATCACGTCCTCCTTGGCTCGGTGAACATCAGACTTCGAGGAAAAGATTTTGCGAAGCTCAAACCATAGTGGTTGGGACCGTATGAGATCGAGCGAATGCAATCCCATGCCGTCGCATGATTTCGCCTACCTGACGGCACGGTGATCCACCCTATCTTCCACACGAGCTAGCTCAAGCACTGCCAAAACCCAAGCAAGAACTTCCCCGATAGAGACATTGCACCACCACCTCCAGTTCATGTGGATGGGGATACGGGATACTTAACCACAACATCCTCGACTACCGACGCCGTGGAAAGATGAGATAATATATGGTCAAGTGGCACAGTTATGGCATCACGCACAACAGCGGCGAGCCCTACGAAAACCTCCGAGATGGCAATCATCTGAACAACGCCTACTACCATCGTCACCGGCCTATGCCTGCTTACGCGCTAGGACATCACAGTTAGGGGGGGGGGGGGAGTGTCACACCCTTGGCGTACACGAGTCCTTAAACTCTGCGAGTGGGCAATTTTGTCATTAAATATATGGCCCACCACGCGTCGACCTCATAACTCTTGCATCGATCGGCCGAGGGCATTCTAGCCACTTGCCCCGACCTCTAATGTTCCGTTCAGAGGATTCTGACAAAATCGACCACTTTCTAAAATAGTAGAAAGAAATGCCGCGAAATGTGTCCATTTTTTAACAATTTTCGTTCGACTCATCAATGGTCAATGAAATTTCACAAAATTTCGCTTAAATAATGTCGAAGCCCCCCGACTTCGCGGCAAAGCTTCTCAAATTGACAAACCAAGGCGCGACCTTGCACGTGCCACTTGGACCGAGGGCCAAAGAACCAAATGATGCCTCATTTCGATTTTTGTCATTGTTTATATGTGCTAGACTTATTCGACACTTGCATCGAAGTACAGTTAATGCTTAATACAAAGGTCCAAAATCATCCGCTGCCCATCGTTTCGGTCGAATTATACGCGCTGCCCATAGTCGATTTCGATCCGCACGCGGTGCCCAAAGTCGAAACCGACAAGCATGCGGTGCCCATAGTCGAAAACGACAAGACAGCGGTGCCCATGTTTTTCGTCGTGCGAGCGAAAAACAAAACAAGTGGAGAGTTGCACACAAGGGTGCAATGGGTTACATAGTATACATAATCAATAAAGCAATAATAATTTGAATGACAAGAAAGAGAAATTCCGTATACATAAATTAATGAAAACTAAAGGA
>SZWC01016447.1:21568-32529 GCA_023375785.1 Penium margaritaceum | reverse complement strand
AGGATGCCCTGAAGGTGGATGACCCTACACTACTGGAGGAGACAGTGGACGTGACCTTGTACCTCCGTCTCATCGGATCTCTGATGTACCTGGCCACTACCACGCGTCCTGATATCGCGTTTGCCGTCAACCTCCTTGCTTAGTTCTCGCAGGCTCCACGTGCGAGAGCCCTTCACACGGCTGTGCGAGTGGTGTGGTATATGGTCTCCACGCCGTACCTTGGACTCTGTTTTCGTTGGCAGTGTTCGGTGGTCCTTGACGGCTAAACTGATAGCGACTGGGCTTGGAGCCCAGATGGGCGCAGCCGTATTGGCTACGTGTTCCTGCTCGGTGGTACCGCTATCTCTTGGCGAAGCGGGAAGCAGGGCTGCATTGCACGTAGTTCAACGGAGGCAGAGTACGTTGCTTTGGGCACAGGGGCTGCTGAGGCAGTATGGCAGCAGCGCTTGTTTCTTGACCTTGGGCAGTCAGTACCTGCCATTGTGCTGCATTGCGACAACCAGAGTGCTCTCGCCATTGCGGAGAACTCTGGTGTCTTTCATGCTCGCACAAAGCACATTGCGGTTGAGTATCACTTCATTCGTGACCTGGTGGAGCGACGCGTGATCTCCGTCATGTGGGTTGGCACTGACATGCAGTGTGCTGATTTCTTAATGAAAGTACTAGCTCGCGGAAAGTTCTTGGTGGCCATTCGTTCTATTGGGCTTCGCCCCATACCTGAGGGTAGTTGAGTGTGGGATGTGCATCTGTGCCTCATTTTTTTGTGTCACTCACTATTGTGTTTGTACCAGTGCTGCACGTGTATGGACATGCGTACCATCGGGTCATGGGGGAGTGTTGTGATTTGTGACGTTCTTGTACAGTTTACTGTGACCACTCGGCCGTGTCCATACTCATGCAGATCAGTGAGGCGGGCCCTAGTGACACCGATGCGATGACCGGCGGCGGACTACCGGCTTGGAGCTGGCCGACTACCGTTCCGGAGCCCCAGATGCTGCCGGGACTCTCTGCTGTCTTCTTTGCAGCTTGCAGGCATCTTTCGGCGGACTGGCCATGAGTCCTATTTGCATGTTTTTGCATTGTATGTCCACCGTCTGATGATGGATGCATGTATGTGACCAGTCGTAGCGTCCGTCTTTTGATCTTGCATGTCTAGGTTCAGACGGCGTAGCATTCTGACATGTGTGCGCAGAGTTATGGCCAAAACAGTGGTTTTGGGCCGGTTTTTAGTATAGCTCTTGGACTGCCGCATGCGACACCCGCCATGCGCCGCGGCAGGTATTTATGCCTTGAACCTGTCATTTTTTATTCGTCTCTAAAATTATATTCAGTTTGAGTTTCCTGACACTCTGTTCGTGTCCCAACCCAGGCCCTTGCAGTTTTGTCTCTAACTTGTGACTATTGTCACACACTAACCTGGCGCTGACGCCTAGTGTCGCGGCAAGTGGTTAGGAAGGTTCTAGGAAAACTCTAAGTAATGGATACAGGCGGAAGGCAACTTCAGCACTGAAGGAGCCTGGAGTTGAACCCGACCACAAATTCATGAAGTCATGGCGGAGGTAAAGGTTGGAAGTTTTCCACCATATGAAAAAATAGGAGATGAAAATTATAAGAAATTTATTAGTATTTATGAATAACTTTGTGATAAGGCTATCATAAAATCAGTGGTATTTTCAGCACACTTAAGCTTAGCCCAAAACATTTTGGAATCCTTTTACAAAAGATGAGAGACACCAGATACATTTTCATTTTTAATTCATTGTTGATTCTAGCCAGAATACTGATTGTGGTTACTGATAGTTAGTCGACCCAACGTTATTGCCACATCAGTTGGAAAAGAGTAAAGCGCAAAATGGACCAGGTCCCATTAAATGCCTTAGGACTAATGAGGCCAATGAATTGGTCGGGAATCTAGGGAGAATGAAAGGGGAAATGCAATTGAAAAATTTCAGAAGCGTTTTGTGAGGGGGTCAGTATGCAAAGATAATAAGAAACAATGTTCAATTGTTTTCTCTTCCTCAGAAAATGTATCGACACTTGTGTGGTTCTGACGGAATGGATTTTTGCACACCACGGGTAAGGATCGAAAGAGGATATTAGTTTTAACTTATTTGACACAAAAATTTACGGGAGAAAGTGATGCTTCGCGCGTATGGAGCGCCATTCAAAGTGGGTATCGGAGTATTTCTCTTGTCATTGATCTCATATGACGGAGAGAGGTTGTGTCATTCTAATAGGCAATGATAGATTTTGTGGAGAGTCAATGGCGGTTGAATAAATCAGTACGATGGAATAGATGGTCGATGTGGAAGGCTAGTCAAATGCTCAAGGGCAATGAAGACAGAAGTGTGCTATTGCCGCGGATGTCAGACTGCCTGGCTCATGGATGGTGGTGGAGGGCACCTTGAATGGGACCAACTTCCAGTGGGACAGCGGAGAGGAGTATTGGGTGAGGGTAGTGAAAAACTATTTTAGCTGGTAAGCAAGTAAGGTCTTCTACGATGAAATAAGAAATGTAGTGGATTCCCTCGGAGGAGGGCGTCGTAGCAAGGGTGCATCGCTGTGATAGGGAGACTGAATCCAAAAGGGACTCACAAGTTGTTTTTGCGTTGTGGACTGGGACGAGGGCGGGCGTGTGATATCTTCTCTTGAGATGATACCTTGGAATGGCAGCCACCTATCATAGTGATGGAGTCCAAAGGGCTGAACATTGTTTTCGAGTATGAAATGACTAAAGGTTGTTTACTCTTACATTGGTTCTTTGAAGAGAGCTCATGGAGGTTGTATTACTGGTTTGGACGGTATGATTTTGTAAAGCATTTTTCCATTTAGGATACATGGTTGGAGGTTTGACTTGTAAGATGGATGGGTGAGACGAAACGAAGTGGCCATTTTTGGGGAGGTCACGCAAAAATAATGGGGTGTACATCCATTGGGCTTCTTTGGGCTTAAACAAAGAGGATACCAGTTTGGTGGCTTGCACATCAAATCGAATTGTAGGCCATTTAACAACCAAGTCTTCCCTAGTTGTGGGGCAGACCTTGGATGCAAGCGAGTATATTCCAGAAGCGCAGGATGTATCTTCTTTTGGCATGTTGAAGGAGAGAAAGTTGAGGAGAAGGGTGTTGATATAGTTAAGCTAGGCTAATGTCAGAGGGCAAAGATGGTTGTACTAGAGGATGTTTGAGTTGAGGTGTGCATCAATTGTAACCGCCATTGTATTGATGGAAGCTTTGATTTGTTTCCAAAGACAGAAAGACACGTGGAGCCTATGCAAAATCGGATTCTATTTGTGTTTGGAGCTAAGGTTTCGGAGCAATAACTTTCCCAAGATTCTACTAGATGAACGTAACATGCTGAATGGGAATCATACCGAATGGAGAGTATGGTCACCTACGGGGATCAAGACCTCTTTTGAATGGTTGATGCACAATTTCATGGGAGCTGCCGGGCTCATTAAATCCTCATGCTGACATCAGATGCATGTTTTGATGCTCCCATTGTATTTTGTTGGTTTTCGTGCATCTCTCATTGTAATCTGTTGTGTCCTCCCGGCTTGTGTACATCGGCGTGCAGATGACTGATGGTGAGACCCGACGCTGCTGGAGTGCCGCTCAGTGGAGCCGATGCACGCTGAGGCCCATTCACAGTTTGCTGGAGCCTGTTCCGTCCGGCGACGCGCTCAGCTCCATCGGCGGGCCTCCTGGGCGGTCGGGCCGCCGGCGGTCACTGCCACTGCAGATGTTGTCTATATGCACCCAGTGTTGTTTCTGGTTGTGGTATTGTGTCTGCAGCATCATGCTGTGCCTAGGGTCCATGTCTTTTGCTGTGTGGCCCTGTTTGGCATCACTGACTGTCGTAGGCACTGCCTGGGTTCGGGCAGCTGTAACTCTTTGCTGTTACTTTTCTACTTTATTCTGACCACACGACTGCGTTTGCAGCTTCGGTATCATGGTATGGTCCAGTTTTCAGGCAAAACGGACGACGCCCGGGTTTTGGGCTGTCGGGCGTCTGGCACGGCTCACTGAGAAAACCCTGCCTGTCAGAAAACAAGTCTAGGACTATTTTCTGATTGGCTGGTTAGCTGAGTAACAAGTTCTACACTAGTGGGGGAGAGCTAGAACTTGGAGGGGTCTCCCATTGTTGCTCATTCTTCATTCGTAATCAATTAATTTTAGTTTCCAGCTACTTTCTAGCGCTCAGACTGGCGCGTGCACTTTTGAGTAACAAACCCAGAGCTTCGNCAGAAAACAAGTCTAGGACTATTTTCTGATTGGCTGGTTAGCTGAGTAACAAGTTCTACACTAGTGGGGGAGAGCTAGAACTTGGAGGGGTCTCCCATTGTTGCTCATT
Organism: Penium margaritaceum; assembly: GCA_023375785.1. Taxonomy (NCBI): domain Eukaryota; kingdom Viridiplantae; phylum Streptophyta; class Zygnematophyceae; order Desmidiales; family Peniaceae; genus Penium; species Penium margaritaceum. Next base: position 28,176 of record SZWC01016447.1, on the reverse strand, counting down.
CTTCATTCGTAATCAATTAATTTTAGTTTCCAGCTACTTTCTAGCGCTCAGACTGGCGCGTGCACTTTTGAGTAACAAACCCAGAGCTTCGAGGCTTAGTCTCTAGAGCAGCAGACTGAGGGGGCAGCAGACTTAAGCAACGAGCGTGGAAGCCTGCACGTTGCATCAACAATGCTGCCGCCCTAACCTGCTGCCTAGCGTTTCTGTCTTGGTATGAGAGCCAGAGCGTAGCAACAGCAGCAGAAGACTGACGCACAGGTGCCAGACAACGCCGGCGGACCTCCATATGTGCTAGTGTAGGGGAAATGCTGTTGGATTCTTTTCCGGCAGTATTGACCCGCCTGGTGGCGGCATCGGAATTTTTCCCACGGCCACTGGGTCAGAGGAAATGCTCCCGGATGTTTTCCGGCATCACCGACCCCCACGCTTGACGCGAGGAGGTTAGCAACAGGCCACGTCAGGCGCTTGTTGGCGATGACGCACGCGACGATGTCATCCAGGTGTGATTGACAGCAGCAGCTAGCAGCAGTAGCAGCAGCTTGCAGCGGCAGTGAGTAATGGCAGCAACAGCCGCACTCAATAGCAGCAGGCAATAGTATCAGCTTGTAGCAGCTCGTAGTAGCAACAACCCGCAACAGCAGTAGCAGTAGCGAGCACAAACCATCAGCAGTAACAGCTGGCAACAACAGCCATCGGCGGTATCAGATGGCTCATGTCCATCGCGAGTGTAGTCGCTCTCTTTGCCGCTTTTGCTCCGATTGCGCTGGTGAGTACATGGGTGAGACCACAACCTTTCTCGCCTCCCGCGGTATCCACCATGAGACGTCTGCGCCCTACACGCCCGCCCACAATGGTGTCTCTGAAGGGTAGAACCGTACCATGGTCGGCGCCGTTCGCAGCATGCGGGTCGAGCCTGGTTTCTTCGATGGCTTCGATTTTGAAGCCATGACCTACACAACATGGGTCTGGAACCGGATTCCCCAAGGTCCCCTTCCCCCCCCGTCCATGCCGTACCAGCATTGGTGCGGTGAGTGCGCTGACTTCCGCCCAGCTCGCGTCTGGGACTGCGTGGCCATTGTGTGGCTGCCCGCCCCACAGTAGGGCGGCAAGCTCGCCCCCCGCGGACGTCCCTGCACCTTCCTTGGTGACTCTAGTCAGTCCAAGGCTTGGCGCTTCTAGGATCCATCCCGGCATTGCATCGTAGAGTCCTATGATGTCCTCTTCTTCGAGGACGTGTTTCTCCGCGACCTCATTCGCTCAGCCTTGTTCATGTCTATCCCATCGTGTGGGGGAGTGGTGAGTGCGTTCTCCATCTTGCCGCTTTTGGGTGACATATCCATCAGCCCCTCCGGGCCAGTAGCCCCAGTAGCGTCCACTGGCCCCTCCGGGCCAGTAGCCCCAGTAGCGTCCACTGGCCCCTCCGGGCCAGCAGCTCCACGCGTGTCCATTGGCCCCTCTGGGCCGGTAGCCCCAGTCGCGTCCACTAGCCCCTCCAAGCCGGCAACACCAGTCGCGTCCACTGGCCCCTTTGGGCCGGCAATCTCAGTCGTGTCCGCTGGCCCCTCCGGGCCAGCAGCCCCAGTCGCGTCCGCTGGCCCCTTCGGGCCGGCAGCCCCAGTCGTGTCCCCTGGTCCCTCTGAGCCGGCAGCCCTAGTCGCCTCTGCTGGTCCCTCCGGACCAGCAGCCCCAGTCGCGTCCGCTGGCCCCTTCGGGCCGGCAGCCCCAGTCGTGTCCCCTGGTCCCTCTGAGCCGGCAGCCCTAGTCGCCTCTGCTGGTCCCTCCGGACCAGCAGCCCCAGTCACATCCGCTGGCCCCTCCGGGCCAGCAGCCCCAGTCGTGTCCAATGGCGCGTCCGAGCCGGCAGCCGCAGTCACGCCCACTGGCCCCTCGAGGCCAGCAGCTCCTGTCAGGTCCACTGGCCCCTCCGGGCCAGCAGCCCCAGTCGTGTCCAATGGCGCGTCCGAGCCGGCAGCCGCAGTCACGCCCACTGGCCCCTCGAGGCCAGCAGCTCCTGTCAGGTCCACTGGCCCCTCCGGACCGGTGGACCCTATTGCGTCCACTGGCCCCTCTGGGCCGGCAGCCCCGGTCACGTCCACTAGCCCCTTCGAGCCGTTAGCCCCATTCGTTTCCACTAGTCCCTCCAGGCCTACAGCCCCGGTTGCATCCGTTGGCCCCTCAGGGTTAGCTGCCTCGTCCGCCTCCGTTGGCCCGTCAGACTCAATGCCATCTCCTGCTCTACCATGGTATACATGTGGCCCTGGTCGGAGCCTCCGACTCAAGCCGTCGGTGAGCTTGCAGACCGTGGCACCGCGCTCCATGGGACCTCTGTCCCCTATGGCTCCATGTGTCTCCTCCACTCCGACGGTCGTGTGTGGGGATCCCGGCACCAAGGCCCTTGGCCTGACCACCTCGACCATCATTGTATACCTTCACCCGAGTTCTGCACTAGGATATGTCATGCTTCATCACGAGCATCGGCACGCTGTCCTGGGTGCACTCCCGTGCATCCCACCTAGAGCTCGAGATGCACACGCTCTCTCAGTCCGCTCCACAGCACGCCCGGAGGACCCAGCCATCCTGAGCGAGATACAAGCCTCTCCTGAGGCCGCACACTCGGACGATGCCTCCACCGATGAGCTCGCTGTCATCCGACAACACCACATGTACGACCTCGTCGACCTTCCTACAGGTCGGAAGGCCATCGGCGCCAAGTGGGTCTTTCGACGCAAGTGGAAACCCGACGGGTCATTGGGCAAGTACAAGGTCCGCCTCACAACCAAGGGATTTTCCCAGATCCCAGGGGTTGATTACAACTAGATCTTTGCTCCAATTGGCCGGATCTCCACTAGCCAGGCGCTCTTCTGCATAGTTGCCCGGCATGGGTGGGAGCTGCATCAGATGGACGTGAGCAACGCTCTTTGCCATGGCTCAGTGGAGGGTGAGGAGCTCTACATGGTGCAACCCACAGGCTTCGATGATGGCACTGGGAGAGTCTGGTGACTGCAGAAGGCCCTAAATGGCCTGAAGCAGTCGCCTCGGTGCTGGAAGTAGGAGATCAGCAGCATGCTCCTTCACAGCGGGCTCCAGTGCAGCACCACTGACCCCACACTGTTTGTCAAGTAACGAGGCCAGACTTTTGCTGCTATTTTGGTTTACGTCGACGATGTCCTCATTGCGTCGCTAGACACAGCTGCCATCCAGCGTTTCAAGGACTTGCTGCACGCCGCCTACTAGATGAAGGATCTCGGATCTGCCTGAGTCTTCCTGGGCATGGAGCTCGAACATGATTGCTCCCACTGCGTTTTTCACATCCACCAAGCTGCGTACGTGCAAACTCTGTCCACCCGCTTTGCGGAGGACCTGCCTCTCGTGTTGAGCACATCCTCACCCATGTCACCTAATGGCCACGTGAAGCTGAAGAATCCTGACCCAGCTCTTTTGGGGGAGCCAGTTGACATGACCACATACCTGCGAGTCATCGGGTCACTAATATTTCTGGTGACGACGACACGCCCAGACGTCGCGTTCGCCATCAACCTCTTGGCCCAGTTATCTCAGGAGCCGTGTCACCTCCACTTTGAGGCAGCGATCCGAGTACTGCAGTTTATCGTCTCGACTCCTCGGCGAGGTGTCATTTTCTGCCGCCAGTCGTCTGTTGTCGCGGTAGGCTACAACGAAAGTGACTGGGCCGACAGTCCGGATGGTAACAGTCGCACAGGCTGGATCTTTCTCATTGGTGGCACAGCTGTGTCTTGGCGTAGTGGCAAGTAGGGGTGTATTGCACATCGTACTACTGAGGCTGAGTACGTTTCCCTTGGCTCAAGTGCGTGTGAGAGTGTGTGGTTGCATCGTTTGTTGTTCGAGTTGCGTCGATCTGTTACATCTATCACGTTGCATTGTGACAATGAGGGTACCATGGCCATGACCGACTATGACGGCGTGCTTCACATGTGCACAAAGCACATCAATGTTGAGTATCACTATGTGCGTTTGTTGTTGCACGACGGCAGTATTAGCATCGTGTGGGTTAAGACTACACGGCAGCTGGCTGACTTCTTGACCAAGGAATTGAAGCACGACTCGTTCATGAGGGCTGATTTCGGTCGGCGTGCGTCTGTGAGTGACTCTCATTGCCCCTGCCTGTGTCTCTGTGTGGCCTAGGAGAGGGTGGTTGTTGACGGTGTCTCTGCCCGTACATGTGCACTACGCCTGTGAGTCATGGGGGAGTGTTGGTTTTCGTGCATCTCTCATTGTACTTTGTTGTGTGCTCCCGGATTGTGTACATCGGTGTGAAGATGACTGACGGTGAGACTCGACGATGCTGGAGTGTCGCTCTGTGGAGCCGATGCACGCTAAGGCCCACTCACAGTTTGGTGGAGCCTCCTCCCTCTGGTGACGCGCTTAGCTCCGTCGGCAAGCCTCCTCGGTGGTCGGGCCGTCGGCGGTCACTGTCACTACAGATGCTATCTACATGCACCAAACGCTCTTTCTGGTTGTGACATTGCATTTGCAGCATCATGCTATGCCTAGGGTCCATGTCTCTTGCTGTTTGGCCATGTTTGGCATTACTGACTGTCATAGGCACTACCTGGGTTTGGGCAGCCGTAAGTCTTTGCTGCTATTTTTCTAGCTGATTCTGATCGCACGACTGTGTTTGCAGCGTTGGTATTATGGTATGGTCTAGTTTTTAAGAAAAACAGACGACGCCAGGGTTTTGGGCATCCGGCGCTTGGCATGGCTCATTGAGAAAACCCTGCCTGCCAGAAAATAGGTCTAGGACTATTCTCTGGTTGGCTGGTTAGCTGAGTAACAAGTTCTACAGTAGTGGGGGGAAGCTAGAACTTGGAGGGGTCTCTCATTGTTACTTATTCTTCATTCCCAATCAGTTACTTCCAGTTTTGCAGCTGCTTTCCGGCGCTAACACTGGCCTGCACACTTCTGAGTGACAAACCCAAAGCTTCCAGATTTAGTCTCTAGAGCAACAGACTGAGGGGGCATCAGACTTCAGCAACGTGCATTGAAGCCCGTACGCTCCATCAACAATACTGGTGCTGTTGGCCTGAGGGTGAGTGTGCACCCTGGAGGGTCCCTAGCAGTGGCTGGTTCACACCACCAACTGTTTTTGGAGAGACTGAAACTATGGAGGCAACTGGTTCTAAGGTTGGCAAAATCTGGTCAGAGAGTGAGGCAATAGTTTTGGCCTCAATTGGATGGGAATTAACACTTGATCAAGGCTCACAAGCAGTGGAATTTTATAGCCACCGATCTAAGCTTTCCAGAACACCAAAGCATGCCAGATTTGGAGCTTCCTAGCAGATTCTATGGCTTCTAGAGTCCTCCTTGGTAGGCTGTCCTTTTCCCACCTAGGAAGGCATCCCTTCCCTCCTCTAGAAGCTTCTGCCCCTTCCTAGATTCCTCAGCTTGCNTCTAGTAGGAGGGAAGGTGTCCAGAAGACCAAGACACCTCTAGATGCCTTGTAGGACAAGTCACCCCTTCTAGAAGGTGTGCCACCTTCCTGGACCCTCACCTGGCCTTCTAGAAACTTAAAGAGGAACTCTAGAGGTTGAGCTAGCTTCCTGGCATCTATTTTCCACCTCCCTTGAGGCAGGGCAGAATTTCATCTTGTGGGACTTGAACCCGGGCCCCTGCCTCTAGTGGTGGACACCATTAACCACTAAACCACTAAGGCTTGTCTTTTTGGTGTTCCTTTTTGGAGTCACTCCTGCCATGGTGAGGAGCATCATTCCAACAATCTCCCCCTTGCGCGTCAACCATGGCAGTCGTCCATGCTCAACCTATAACTGAGGAGACTTTCTCCTCATGGGAGGCGAGCTTACATTTTATTTCTTCCTCCCACTCAGCCCCATCCTTCTTGTGCAGTGTTTCCTTGAGGCTCCTCTTGCGCGAACCCAATCCAAATGCCCTTGTCGGCATCATACCTTTTTGTCCTTCTTCGCACACGGCTGCTCGTGCGAGGCTGTTGAGGCGGTTGTTCTTGTTGCTGTCCCCTTTCGGCGCCATCCCCTCCTAGCGCCTGCTCCCCCTCTCTTGGAGACCTTGGAGACATCAGTCGACTCCCCGCCTCCACGTCCATCTCCGTTGCTTTGGATTCCTCATCCGACCTGGCCGGAATAAAGTCTGCCGCTCGCCCATCCCTCAGGCGATGCTCTTCGGTTGGTGGTGATGCGAGGATGTCACCCTCATTCACGTCCTCCGGCGTCTCCCCCTCAAGGAGTGGCATCCACTCCCCCCTCTTGGAGAGACCTGCCTCCTTGTCTGTCCAACGGCTTTTCTCGTCGAACGTGACGTCGCGACTCCGCACAATCTGCTGCCTCCTTGGGTCAAAGAGCCGATACGCCTTGCTTCCGCTCTCATATCCAAGGAAAATACACCGGCGGGGACGTGGGTCCAACTTGCTCCGTCCCTCACGTGCCTGCACCATTGCATGTGCAACACAACCAAACGTGCGGAGGTGACCCACCGCCGGCTTCCTCCCGCTCCACACCTCTTGTGGCGTCTTCCACGCATTGCTCTCCTTGTCCTTCAGCGGCTTGGTCGGCATGAGATTCATGATGTACGCTGCTGTCCTTGCCGCCTCCGCCCAATAC
>SZWC01016446.1:34960-60236 GCA_023375785.1 Penium margaritaceum | reverse complement strand
GCATTGGCAAGCACGCCGTAGCATTGGCAAGCACGCTGTAGCATTGGCAAGCACACCGTAGCATTGGCAAGCACGCTGTAGCTTTGGCAAGCACGCCGTAGCATTGGCAAGCACGCCGTAGCATTGGCAAGCACGCTGTAGCATTGGCAAGCACGCCGTAGCATTGGCAAGCACGCAGTAGCATTGGCAAGCACACCGTAGCATTGGCAAGCACGCTGTAGCTTTGCCAAGCACGCCGTAGCATTGGCAAGCACGCTGTAGCATTGGCAAGCACGCCGTAGCATTGGCAAGCACGCCGTAGCATTGGCAAGCACGCCGTAGCACTGGCAAGCACGCTGCAGCGCGCACTGGCGAAGTCGTCGGTAGAAGCATTGCAGCAGGTTCTGTGCACACGCAGAAGAGCTCGCATTCATCATGCACAAGTCAAACCATGCACAAGTCAAACCATGCACAAGTCAAACCGTGCACAAGTCAAACCGTGCACAAGTCAAACCGTGCACAAGTCAAACCGCGCACAAGTCAAACCGCCCACAAGTCAAACCGCGCACAAGTCAAACGCACACCTAAACACTCGTAGGGCGAATGCGAATCGTGCACCCTCTAAGTCAGAGAGCTCCTGACTCGTCGTGTGCGCTTGCCTTGCATGCATGGCGCAGCTCGCGTGCCTTGCGGGGAGATTCATCGCAAGCAAGCACGCGTGCGATCCGCAGTCCTCCATTCGCAAGCGGGTGTGTGAACGCTAGGGCTGGTAGTTCGACTTTTCAATCTGAGCCCGAAAATCGGATCGAATCGGAATTTCAACTAATCGCACCTCGATTTGGATCGCAATCGACCAGATCCAAGGCGTCAATTTAATCGGCGATTCGATTTCCATTCCCAATGCGCACAAAAAAAAATGACCATTTTGATCTGTAAGAAACGATTAGTCCGATTTTTTTAATCGAGATCGAACGCCTCAAAACACAGACATGGACGTCCCAAGGAGGAAAAACCCCAAGATGATGATCAAATCGATTTCAGACATGATCTGCGATCTGATTGTGATTTTGGCGGAGAGGCACCTTGGCCAATTTGATCTGTGATCGAATGCACGATCTTCGATTGATTAAGAAAAAACGAAACGGGCGATTTGCACGATTTTTTACTTGATTTAATCGAATCGAAATCGAACTACCAGCCCTAGTGAACGCGCATGCGCATGTGGATCGTGCGGGCATTGGCGTGTCGCACCGCGCGCGCATCTGCACTGTGCTGCACAGGAGCACGCGCGTAATCCATACGTGTCTGCATGGCCTGCAAGCGGCTGTCTGCACAGGGGCACCCCACCCAACCCCACCCCACCCCACCCCACCAAACCCCGCCCCAACGCACCCCACCCAACCCCCCCCCCCCCCCGCCCCCCCCCCCCCCACCCCCCCCCACCCCACCCCACCAAACCCCGCCCCAACGCACCCCACCCAACCCCCCCCCCCCCCCGCCCCCCCCCCCCCCACCCCCCCCCACCCCACCCCACCAAACCCCGCCCCAACGCACCCCACCCAACCCCCCCCCCCCCCCGCCCCCCCCCCCCCCACCCCCCCCCACCCCACCCCACCAAACCCCGCCCCAACGCACCCCACCCAACCCCCCCCCCCCCCCGCCCCCCCCCCCCCCACCCCCCCCCACCCCACCCCACCAAACCCCGCCCCAACGCACCCCACCCAACCCCCCCCCCCCCCCGCCCCCCCCCCCCCCACCCCCCCCCACCCCACCCCACCAAACCCCGCCCCAACGCACCCCACCCAACCCCCCCCCCCCCCCGCCCCCCCCCCCCCCACCCCCCCCCACCCCACCCCACCAAACCCCGCCCCAACGCACCCCACCCAACCCCCCCCCCCCCCCGCCCCCCCCCCCCCCACCCCCCCCCACCCCACCCCACCAAACCCCGCCCCAACGCACCCCACCCAACCCCCCCCCCCCCCCGCCCCCCCCCCCCCCACCCCCCCCCACCCCATTCCACCCCACTCCACCTCACCCCACCCACCTGCTGGCCAGCCACAGGCAATATGTGCAGCTGTCTCGTGCGCCGGTTGTACACGCCCAGCTGCAGCTGCCACCCGCCTGCTGCCGCAGCCGCACCAGCAGCAGCTGCTGCCGCAGACTCAGAAAACCCTAAACCCGATGCCGTACCGCCCTCCCGTCGCAAGCCGCCATCTCCCCCACTGCTGCCGCTGCTGCTGTACACCGCGAACTCCGTTTCCGCCACAAGCACAGGAGTAGCACTGGCAGCACCACCAGTAGCGCCACCAGCAGCATCGCCACGAGGGTGGGGCTGCGGGGTTTGTGCCTCTTCTACCCTCCACCTCAGCCCTAATCGCCTCCTCTTCCTTCGTCCTCCTTCCCATCTCCCTCTCTCTCCAACATTGTTCTCGCCATCTTCCCCCTCCTCCTCCTCGTCTTCCTCTTCGTCTTCCTCTGCTTCTGCTGACGCAAGAGCAGCCGCCTCTACCGCCTTACAGTGCGCAGGAAAGGAAACGACAAAGGGGGCGGAGAGGGCCCCGCCCACTTTATCGCCACCACCCGCACTGCCAAGTGCGCCTCCCTGAAGCTGCGCTGCTGAGCTGGCGGGTGCCACGTGGACTGACACTTGGACCGCGTTCTCGTCAAGGACTGGTAGACTGAGAGGCTCTGCGTCTGACTGTTCCTCCGCCGCCACTGCCGCTGCCGGCGTTTCTGCTGCTGTCGCATTTGCTGCTGCTGCTGCTGCTGCCGCTGAGTCCTCCGCTACTGCTACTGCTGACAACGCCGCCCCTCCTGCTGCCACGTCACCGCCATTGCCGACGGATTTTCGCTTGGCCCTCGGTTCGCCGCCGCCCTCGCTGCCCCCCTTCGCCTTTGTCTTCGTTTTCACCTTCTTGGGCTTTTCCGCTGAGCCGTTACCCGCGGGCGTGGGCCCCATCTCAGTACGGCCGCTCCCCCCCNTCCCTCTCTCTCCAACATTGTTCTCGCCATCTTCCCCCTCCTCCTCCTCGTCTTCCTCTTCGTCTTCCTCTGCTTCTGCTGACGCAAGAGCAGCCGCCTCTACCGCCTTACAGTGCGCAGGAAAGGAAACGACAAAGGGGGCGGAGAGGGCCCCGCCCACTTTATCGCCACCACCCGCACTGCCAAGTGCGCCTCCCTGAAGCTGCGCTGCTGAGCTGGCTGGTGCCACGTGGACTGACACTTGGACCGCGTTCTCGTCAAGGACTGGTAGACTGAGAGGCTCTGCGTCTGACTGTTCCTCCGCCGCCACTGCCGCTGCCGGCGTTTCTGCTGCTGTCGCATTTGCTGCTGCTGCTGCTGCTGCTGCTGCTGCTGCCGCTGAGTCCTCCGCTACTGCTACTGCTGACAACGCCGCCCTTCCTGCTGCCATGTCACCGCCATTGCCGACGGATTTTCGCTTGGCCCTCGGTTCGCCGCCGCCCTCGCTGCCCCCCTTCGCCTTTGTCTTCGTTTTCACCTTCTTGGGCTTTTCCGCTGAGCCGTTACCCGCGGGCGTGGGCCCCATCTCAGTACGGCCGCTCCCCCCCCCNGACTGGTAGACTGAGAGGCTCTGCGTCTGACTGTTCCTCCGCCGCCACTGCCGCTGCCGGCGTTTCTGCTGCTGTCGCATTTGCTGCTGCTGCTGCTGCTGCCGCTGAGTCCTCCGCTACTGCTACTGCTGACAACGCCGCCCCTCCTGCTGCCACGTCACCGCCATTGCCGACGGATTTTCGCTTGGCCCTCGGTTCGCCGCCGCCCTCGCTGCCCCCCTTCGCCTTTGTCTTCGTTTTCACCTTCTTGGGCTTTTCCGCTGAGCCGTTACCCGCGGGCGTGGGCCCCATCTCAGTACGGCCGCTCCCCCCCACGCCCCCCCCCGCCGCTGAATGGCTTTTGTCTGCTGGGTGGTATCGCGCGCGAGTTCCAGCCGGGATTCGTCCTTGTGCGCGGGCGCACACACAGCCCCTCACCCTCCGCCTTGGCACCGATTATCAGCTTTGGACTCTCCGACGAGGCGGGAAGGGTACGTCCGCAGACGGCGTCAGCCTTCGCGGTGTGACGGCCGAGGCGGCAGCGGCGGGCGGCGCTGGCGCTGCTCCTCCGCAAGTCGCGAGGGAGGGAAAGGAGGCCGACTGAAAGATCGTCACGTGACGTAAGTGCACCACTGCTCCGCTGGTCCCCCGGCTCGTTCTTGGAGCAAACCGAAATGGTGGCCCATGAAAAACGTGGCTGGATGAAATGCTCAGTAAATAGTATTGCGATCAATACGGCCCCACTTGATATGACTGAGAACAGAGACACGGGGCTTAACAGTCTAAACTCTAATGGGTGGCATTTTCGGCCGTTCCGGTTCATTTCTGTTCGTTGTTGGATGCCAGTTGCGGTTCAGAAATTACTCTCTGTAATCAAGGGTTTGAACAAAAAACAATGGCAAGAGGATGTCATATCCTAACTGCCGCATCCACGAACTAAAACAAAAATTGATTGTATCAAATATTGAAAGAAAAACGAAACATCTGGCTCCTTGAAAATATTCACAAAAAAGCTTCATTGGCTGAGTATCACGAGCACGGTCATGTCACCCTACTCGCCATCATTAAAATCACTATCAAGCAATGGCCACGTTTCTTTTTTCTCTTCCTTGTTTCCATTTTGCAAAGAACCATGTTTGAAATTTAAAAAACAAAAACCCTTTATTCATGAAAAATGATTTCCAAGCCTAGCCCAAAATTTACTTGAGGTAGTTTGAAACGTTTTGGTTTATGAAAAAACAAATTCCGGGTCTTTTCCAAACCCCTAGTAGCGGGGCTAGCTAATTCCTTTCTAGCACATGGGGTGCTTTGGGCCCATGTTGAAGCATGTTTATGAAATCACTAGAAAACATTTTCTCTTTATTCTAGTTTTTTATGTTATGTTCATCTAGTGGAACTTTTGGATATGGCACCATCATTAAGAATTTTGTGGGTACATGGTCACTCCTCAAACAAATATTTTGATACAAAAACCAAAACAACTTCTTTCTTTGTGCTTTTTCCCCCTGTTCATACCCATCTTAAACTCAAATCAAAATTATGATGAATAATTTCTTCATAACTCCTCTTTAAGGATGATTTGATACAATTTAAACTAGATCAATCTCTAGAAACTTCAAAATGCTATGTGATTGATTGCATAATCTAAAAGAAGGAATGTAACTCTACATGGAATAAAGTTCATGAAGGGAGAATAAACAACTAAAGCTTCTGGTTGTTCATATTTCATGATATCTTTTCCTCGTATAAGTGGATTCTCATCAAAACCATCATTGTTCATGGTACTTCAAAAATCATGAAAAGCCTACATGAGAACGATACGTAGAAGGGATGATGTATTTGAGTACACAAGATTTCTGGAGTAGGATATGGAAATTGAGTTACAAGCACCAGTTTATCTAGTTTTGACAAATAAATTGCATGAGGATTTTTTTTAAATCATAGAAGGGCATGATTCTTTGGAAAAACATTCACCAGACCCTCAATCAAGAATAAACGTCTTTCTTCCTCTAATGAGAAAAATCAAAGAGATTGCCTTTAAAAATCGTAGCAAAGAAGAAACATTCTGTCATTCCTAAGATTTGTTTTCTGACACGCACACCATTGATGATACTTTTGGCTTTCATTCAGTAATTTTATGCATGCACTTTGTGGAACCATTCAACAACACCATCTTGAATTGTTTCTTGAATGCCAATCCTTTCCATGGTTTCTTCACTAAATGAGTGTAGAAGATTGTATCATAAACATCTGAATTATGTCTTGTCATAATGTTTCTACATGATTTATACTGTTACATCTCTTTGAAGGCCATCTCATGACCATAACAAAACCAAAACATTTTGTGAAAGTATCAAAATTTGTCTTTTGCATGAAATTCCCTTCTTAGAAGCCTATTAATTGGGCATCTTGCATTCATCAAGAGCCTATTACTTCTTCAAAGTGACATGTTGTGCTTGATGTGGGATTTTGTACCATTGAGTGGGACTATGTAACCGATTTGATGGAATCCTTTGTCGATTAGGCCAAACTCGCACTGCTTGAGTATCTTCAACCCTCATGCCATCCCATCTCAACGCCCACAATCCCAACTGACCCCACACGAGCCACGTGGCTCCTTCCACCAGTCGGTGTGGCACTGCCACGCTACACTCGCCCCCACTAGAAGTGAGAGCCGCCTCATCATCTCATGTCAACCCGACGTGGGATTCAAGCCTTGGAGATCTGATATGAGAGTAACAGATTCGACGGAATCATTGGATGACTAGGCAAAAACCGTGGTGCTTGAGGGTCTCCAACCCTCATGCGAACCCGTCTCACCTCCCACAATCCTAAGTGACCTTGCTTGAGCCACGTGGCTCCTTAGACTAGTCAGCATGGTACTACTACGCTACATAATAGAAGCCTATGGCAAATACTTGGTTCAAAGAGAGGAGGTGAAAAAGCTCCTGTTGGGAACTTAGTTAAAAAAAAGAACCAGTACCAGATGTGAGAGAATATCCTTAAGGAAAGCATTCATTTAATCACAAAGATTTGAATGTACGCATGTGAAATACATGGGACATGTAAACCCATTGAATTCAATCTCTACACTTGCATTAGAAAATTTTCATCTACATTGCATGCAGCTTTAAAAAAATGCACGGAACATTTTTCAACTCTAGAATGAACACTGGTAAAAAACATTTGCCAAACATAGAAGTAAGTGTGTTTCTTGAGTTGAAGAAAACATTTGCCAAGCACAAACCTCACACTAAAAGGTATGAAATTTGGCCCCCTTTCACATTATGGTCCGAAAAAACTTGACAGAGTTTTAAATACCCACTTCTATTCTGTTCATGTCCTACATAGTTTTTGGACTGGGACGCCTTCAAAACATTTCTTACATTTTGGTCAAGTTCCCTCATTATTTTCTTATCCTAATCTCCATTAAAGGCATCTCCACGAGTGTTTCTGACTTTACCATTATCAAACTAGGTCTAGTGTATAATCATGATTGCTAAGCTTACTTGGCAAGCCATTTATAACGCCTAATAAAGAATATAAAACGATTTCATTGCAAAATTAAACTTGAATGTTCAGAAAACATATCATAAAAAGCTACAAGTTTTTTAATCCCATTTCATAATGTTGAAATTCAATAACAATGCTCTATACACATTGATTTTGTAAAACCAAATCTTGAAACAGATCATGTGATCATGTTAAGCCCCATTTCACCTAAGCAAATGTTGAGAAGATTCAGTTTCTAATGCAGCACCATGAAAAATGAAGAACGTTCCTCTTTATATCTTTCATGCAAATCCAAGCCACTGTATACCTTACAGGAGCGTCACAAAATCACTTACGATTCATCTATCAAGGTGTTCACATTTGGATGAGAGCTTGTTGCATGATGTGAAGAATAATCCAATACTACATCCTAATGTTTTCAAATTAAAACACAATCCCACATTTTTGCTTTTTAGAAATGGAAAATATTAGTGCAAAATTCAGTGTTTACCTAATTCACTCTCGATCTTGGATTCCACATTATTGTGAGAGAAGTGACAATGTTGGAAGTGTGCATCAACACAATACATGTACCTTTCACACAAAATATGAATCAAGACAACCCATATCTTAGAATTTTGAAATTCCATTCATATTTCAACTCCATTTGTAACTTCAATATCTCAAATGGTGAGATTTTACATTTACTTGAAATTACTTGATGCATCACTAGTCGCATAGATTCTAAACAAGTCACGGAATGCCTAGTTAACAACTCAATTTTCACTAAAAAAAACTTAGGAAATGAGAAGCCATTGAAGCCACTTTTCCCATCTTGTGACTCAGTGTTCAAGAAAAAGGAGAATAGTATACTCATTTTCCTAACTGGCCTCTCTTCTTCCATTACTTGCATTTCTTTGAAAACATATAATGGCAAATTCTTTCTCTTATCTACATCTATTATGAGCTTTCACACAAATCAATCTTCACGTGTATGTTATCAAAAGGATACTCACTAATCTTACGCACATGAGTCTCAAGACCATGCATTGCTTTAGAGCTCCATTTTTAAATGTTGGGTAAGTACAAGCCATATGTGAGGCCATTCCTTAGTTCTTATGCATTTTATGAATTCAAGTTCAGTTTCTTTTCATTTGGCTCGCTACATTAACAATAAAAATCACATAAAAGTCCCATTCACACCAGCAATTCCATCCTAATTCAAACAACATGTACATCTAATGTATTACAAGTACAAGATTTTTATGTTGAAAACTGTATAAAGAAAAACTCGACACATGCAACTAGATTTTGATTATCATGATTTTCATTATTTTTAAGTGACAAAAAAACATCTTGAAAACAACCTTGTATTTTTAAGCAAGCCTTCATTATAAACAAAAATTATCATGAAGAATGTTTACCGTGGCAGTGCAACGCAGACCAGTCGAAGGAGCCAAATGGCTCGAGCGGGGTCACCTTGGACTGTGGGCGGTGCGATGAGATGACGAGGGTCGGAGACCCTTTACCAATGAAGTTTTGACCTAGTCAGCCGAGGATTCTATCGCATATGTTATTTTTTCATCAAATATCTAGAGATCAAAGCCAACGTCAGGATTATCAAAGACGTTCAGGTGGATATCAATCCTAGTGGGGGGAGTGTAGGGTGGCAATAAAACGTCGACTGGTCAAAGGAGCCACGTGGCTTGAGGGGGGTCACTTAAGACTGGGCGGTGAGACAAGATGGAATCAAAGATGGATTTTCTGGAGCACCGCAGTCTTGGACGTGTTGGCGAAGGAATCTGTCGAATATGTTACATCATGTATCTAAAAATAACATCATTGATGAATTTTTTTACATACACAAAAAGTAAAACTTTGATTTTATAGTTTACAATCAAGTTATAGACTTTTTCTCATTTTATTCCAACTTTATGTTATGCATAAGAGGGACTACTTTATGGATAAATTATATGTGATTTTTTTGTGAAAACAATGGCATGGAATTCTAGCATTTCAATTTGATACAATAAAAAATGAAGTCTTTTTAAGATTCTAAATTTGACTTTATGAATTTTCTGGCGTGTTTGAATTTCAAATAAATTTCACAAAAAGGTAAAAACAATATGGAACATTTTCTTATTTGCATATTGTTTCTATTGGTTACTTTGTTTTGTGCAAGTGAAGGTAGTTTATGTTACTCCGGTCGAACGTAAGGTGGTTCACACTTGAGAACATGCCATGTGAGTTTTCACGAGTGGGGTTCTTTTAATGTTTTTGAGAAGCAGAAAGTCTGCTTTGTTTTTTTTTTTGCCAAAACTTAGCAATTTCTCAACTATGTGCAAGTGCAAGTAATGAGGCTCAATCTAGCCGTTTGGATGTTTGGTTGTTTTTGTGAAGTGACACCATGTTTCTGATTGTCGCTTTTAGATATCCGTCCTCAATTCGAGGGGGGCCTTGAGACCTAGTTTGAGGTTCATAATTTGTTGAAGAAGATATTAAGAACCATGTCCCTATTTTGAAAACATCAAATCTTGTCGTATGTAGGCTGCAACGGGTTTAAGGGTGTTAGAGTGTGCCATGAATGCGTTGGTTTCGTGCTTTGATATGGTGAAGTTTGTTTTGCAATCAGATAAAGATACGCAAAGTGAGAATTCTTAGTGGGTTTTGGGATCGGATCTGTGGAAATTTCTTCACAATACAAGCTAGTCCAATCCTGAGAACTAGACCTAAAGGGCTCAGATTGTAAACAAATGTGTGGACTACATAGGCCACTACGCATGGCACTAGTAGGGCAGGGATTCGCAGCTGAGGTATGCAACTAAGCGCAACGATCAAGTGGGCCAAGGCCTGATTGGGCTTTTGACATGAGGGGGCGTGTGAGCTCTTGGTGGGAACCATCAGCACAGACAATCCATGGCCACGACCCAGCATGCTTCTCCGCTCGCCAACTAGACAGGTTCCATGGCAAGCTACAATGCAAGGATTAAGGTTACAAAGATCTATGGTTCTCACTAATTTGTTAGGAGGGCTAGGATGTGAGCATTCTGGCTACCATGATCTATGGCTCTCACACATCTGTGAGAAGCTCCAAGATTCAAGAACCATAGTTATGGTGAAAGTTCACAATGCATTTGAGGAAGCTTCTTCAAGAAAGCAAAGCAGTCAACTTGCCAAGGCTGCAAGCATAAAAGGCGTCGACCCAGGCACAACTAACTATCCCAGCACGACTCATCTTTCAATTCATGAATTTACAACACTTAGCATTTGGAAGCGCCTTGGACGAAGGTTTTGATGGAGTTTTCCCTAGAGATTCCAATCACTCTGGAAAATCTCTGTGAGCCTCGGAATGAAGAATCAATGATGACCTGAAGGCTAGTTTACCTCGAAGAGGGTGGTGGACCAAGACCATCTTGCGTCGATGGCCTTGATGCCCTAGTAAGGCATTGCCCCTTGCGTGGGCCAAGAGAAATGGTGGAGCTCATGTGTAGCCTCTATTAGGCTCTAATTTTAAGGAATCATGCATGTACTTTAGAATCAATCAAGATTTCTTTCGCTGTCATATTTAGTTTCCAAAGTTAGAATATTGTTCCCTCTACTACCTTCCTACATCTGAAGAGCAATTGTATAAGCAAGGAACCTAGTCCTTGCTACACACCTACAATCCCAACATGGTATCAGTGCACTAAGATCGGTGTTGAGCTAGTCTAGTAGTAGCAGAAGCAGTGTGGATTCGTGAAGCATTCTTTGCCCGTCCATATACAAGCTTGAGGAGGACCAATGGTTGCCTTTTCTTAAGCGTGCACCTTGATCAGCCGTTTACAACGTTTGGCCTGCATAGGAAAAAGTCATCAAGAGACCATGTAACATCAAGGCGGAAGATCACAGTGCATGTTCTCTTATTCCTGATGAGAACTTTGTTTTGCATGGCTTGCATATGGGTCAAGATCAAGAAAACCATGTCCTAGACCACGCACAACGGCACGCAGAAGAAGCACAACACTTGGTAGAAGAGGCGCAACACATGGCATAACAAGAATCAGCAACTCTTCAAGATATGGAGCACAAGAGGGAGGCATTAATGCAGCTGATGGGAGCTCAAGAGCTTCCATGTGAACAAGAGTAGCTAACGCATGCCGCTCAAGCATCTGAGGTAGTTAAAACTCAACAATCACATGTACCTCAGGCCTCCCAAATTGTAGAACTTCAATAGCAATTGGTGTGGTTTTAATAAGAATAATTGCTTCAGCAACAGTAGCTTTGGTAACAACAACATTAGCAGCAGCAACAACAATGGATGTGATGGTTACAAGCATCTCAAGGATCATCCATGCATTTTCTTCAAAAAATCCCTCTCCTAGTTGTATAACTAGCCATACCTTTGCAAGCGCATCATGTCGCACCTACTCAAGGAGAAATCTCATAGTTGTTTATAGTAGAAGAGCCTCAAGCTACTCCCATAGTGCTAATCATTGCACAATTTCAACCAGCACAACAAACACCTCTGCCACGAGCATACATGGATGAAACTGATATGGCACAAGCCGCGTCACCATTCCAAGCTCATCTACCATTGCAACAGTGTGTCATGTGCAAGGCCCCCAAGCTCCTCCACATGGCAAGGCATACGAAGGACTTGAGGACACTGTGCCCCCAAGATTAGCCGCCTCGCAGCTCAACAAGATTGACCAATATGACAAAGATAACTGCCCTCACTGGGCACAAGACTTCAAGCAAGTGGTCCATGTTCATGGTACTTGGAAGTTCTACAGTAGGTACTATGCACCTCCACCATTGGGATCACCACAAGTGGTATCAGAGTAAAAGACATTCAACGGATCTGCATTTATGATGTTGAGCAACCACTTGATCAATCGCATCCAACAAGTTATTCGGATGTACAAGGACATGATAGAATCTGCAAAGCAAACATGGTCCTACCTTCTCATGACCTACATGTCTAACGACTCTACCTTAAAATCCCACCTCTTGAGGGAAGTTTCAAACATCAACCTCATCAGCTTCAAGTGCATTGAGGCATAAATGAACAAAGCAAAGTCAGTGCGTGATCAACTTGTAGTGACAGGTGCACAATCATTTGAGCCCATCTTTGTGACGTTCCTCCTCAATGGCCTGACTGGTGACAGGGAAAAATTGTACAAGTTACTCAATTTCATGAGATTGATTTGATTAAGAGATGCATCTGCCGATGCTTCTAATTTCGAAGCGTGACCACCAGCTCGCAAAAGAATAATAAAGTTCTTTCACCAACACAATGTACCAAGGTGACAACCCTTCGGTCAGCTCCACCATGAAATCGCGGAATAGCTTGGCGCTGATAAAGCTGGCATGAGACCAATCTTCCACCCAGTCTAAGCCATACACCAGCTAGCAAAGCTTGGGTGACTGGCGGCCAAGTTTCCCCATCCATGTGATTGTCATTATTATGGCAAGCAAGAGCACATGAAGAAGTATTATAGAATGCATATATGGGATGAGGAGCGAGCAAGATGAATGATGAAAGCAAGCAAATCAAGGGGAAAGGGGGTGAAGAAGAGTGTTGAAAACGTGAAGCATGCCGAAACGCAAGAGGGGCCAGAGAAGCAGACAAAGGAGCGAGGCGCGAGCAAGTAGTATGACTAAACAGGGTTCGTGTTTTAGCTGTCAATCATGGAAAGCAACCAGCTGAATCAGTCAATGTTTGTGTGGTACCTCGATATTGGGTGCACTTCCCACATCAATTTTCATAAGATGTGCATCAATGATCTCTTGCCCTGATCCAATAGCATTTCATTGTCGCCAAAAACAAGCAAATTCCAGTGCTAAGAAAGGGGGAAATGACCGTGATAGGGTACCAAGATGCCCAAGTCAACATTGAAGACATGCTTTACATACCTAAGATTGCTGTCAACCTCCTCTCACTAGGGCAGCCAATGAAGAGAGGTGCATACATTGTCAGCAACGGAGAGCACTTTGCTTTGAAGAGCCGTGAAGGCGAGACCTTCACAGTAGGTTGCCTCCTATCACACAACATGACCGAGGTGGAGTTCCACCCACCAGCTTCCGACAGACTCCAATCGTCCTTCGTAGCAGCAAGTCTTTACCAAGCCTCTGGTGCAGAACTTACTATGTGGCATTAACGATGGGGCCACGTAAGCAATCAGCTTGTGTACTCAATGCATAAGAAGGAACAAGTCAACGACCTAGACATGAAGGATAAGTAGAGCAAGGAAATAACGCAGCCATGCGAGGACTATGTGCATGCAAAATATTCAATGTAGATGCTTTCTCCTGCTATAAAGTATGACGTTAGCTAGAAGTTGAAGCTAGTCCACATAGACATATGTTGACCACTACCAACAACCACCATCTACTGAGGACATCGATACCTTCTTTTATTTGTTGAAAACTCAACATGTTTTGTGTGGAGCTATCCTCAACGCACTTGTCATGAAGATCCAAACTACTTCTTCAAGTTCCTAGCAGTGGCAGTGGCAAAGCAATGCAAAGCCACAAGTCCTCCGCTGAGTTAAGGTGGGAGTACACAAGCGGGGAATTCATGTCCTGTTTGGAGGACATAGGGATTATGCAGTAATTTTCAACAACTTACACATCGCGGCACACTGATGTGCCTGAGAGAGCCAACCGCACAATGTAAGAAATGTTGTAGGCTATTCTTTTTTAGCCTCACTTGAGTAGCATCCGGTGGCCTTATGCGCTAATGCAACAATTTCGGGTACGCAATCGCGTACAACATGTGGCACTGCCCGTCATGAGGCCATTTCATGTATGGCATGGGGATAAGCCCGACGTCACAATCCTTAGAACCTTTGGCTGCATGGCACTTTTTAATGTGCCAAAGGAGCGTCGCAAGAAGCTGGCAGAGAAGATATTGTGGGGAGTTTTTCTTGAACAATGCCCTAACATGAAAGGCTAGGGATTGTATGAAATGGAATCATTCAAGATTGTTTTCTGTCATGACAACTTCTTTCTCTAAAACCTAATGCGCCAAACATGGGAGGAAAAGCAGAGAAAGCTCTGGATTTCCTCCAAAACCTTCCAGAAAACCTACAATTAGTCACAAACAGAAGAATATTCAAATAAAAGTTTACTCACCCTTGTGGATCTTGGTGAGCGCATAAGGACGCAGTGGGCACGTGTGTGCCCCTCCATGGTGACCATATCTTAGTTATCCCACGAGATAACGAGCTAGTCAAAATACACAATGGAGAACCCAAGGTGGTGCATGTGAAGGATGGTCCACGGTTAACGCAACAACATCATCCTCCAGGCAAAAACCATGAAAGATTGTTCACGTGCCTCCTAAAGAAGCATTTTTAGCAGCAAAGAGAAGAGGAGGAGGAGGGAGAAGATGTCATGGCCATCAAAGCATGTTTGATGTACAAAGAGAAGGCAGACTTTCTAGTTGAATTCACAACTACCCACCTCGCTGCCCTTCTCACCTCGACGAAGGAACTACCTCCTGGGCCAAAAACTTTAAAGGAATATTTTTATGGAGAGCATGGAGCTAAGTGGAAAGTAGTGTTGGATTATGAATATGGGATCCTCATGGAGCAAGGCACCTGGGACCTTGTGGAACTACCTACAGGCTTACGACCTGTTGGAGTCAAGTGGATCTTTTGCATCAACACAAAAGCAAATGGCAATATCGACAAGTTTAATGTCCGTCTTGTGGCAAAGGGCATATCACAAGAGGAGGGAAAAGTTTTCTTCAAGATTTACGCCCCCGTGAGTTGCTACACCATAGCCCGTATCATGCTTGCTATTGCATGTGTGTTAAACTATGGAGTGTAGTAGCTTGACGTAAAAAACGCCTTTCTATACGGGGAGATGGACTAGACTATGTTTATGAAGTACCCTGAGGGTTGTGATCATGGCAGCGGACGAGTGTGCAAACTACTCACGATGTTTTACAGCCTCATATACAGTCCAAGTATGTGGTATTGCAAGCTCAAAGGACTTTTGAAGAAACTAGGATTCCATCCATCAGCCTATGACAAAAGTATTTTCCTCCATAAGCTTTCAAAAAAAGAGAAACTAAACACTTACATTTGAGTCTACGTTGATGACATGGTGATCATTGGCCCATTCGCCACTTTCATTAATGCCACATTAACGACCATGGCAAAGGGGGTCACCTTGACACTCGTGCAGAGAATTGAGTTCTACCTTGGCATGAACATCAAACGTGATTACACAACTTGGACACTTGAATGGAGCCAACATACCTCTGCCATAAAGGATTGTGTTTACATTGGTGTACTAAATCCAAACGTGCCAAATCCTCTTACTCAAGCCCAGTTCAAGCATCAAGACCCAAGGGGGAGGAGGGAAACAGACTATCGCTGTAGGCTCACCTCAGTGATGCATGCTAGGAGCTCTACACGGCATGATCCAAAGTTTGATATCAGCAACCTCGCACGCGATAACAAGACATGCCCAGAGGCAACATGATAGGAGCTTGATCAGGCCCTCGGATACCTCAAAACCACAAAAGATGCCATTATGAGCTTTCGCACTACAAGTGATCTAGAGCACTAGTGTTATGTGGACGTAGAATTTGGTGGAAACAAGGAGGATAGACCGAGCATAACAGGGTTTTCACGCCTGCTTGGTGATGGCATCGTATCATGGACAAGTCAGTGACAAAACCAAATCCCACTCAGCTCTATAAAAGCTAAGTTTGTGGTTGCTACGTTGGTTGCACAAGAGGTCAAGTATGTACGCAACCTCCTGGAGGACATCGGCTTTCCACAAGAGAATATGAGAAAGATTTGTGTTGTCAAGAAATTTGTTATCGACCTAGCAAATTCAACCAAGTTTGAGAGTCAAACAAAACACATTGACATACACAGGCATTGGATCAGCTCAAATGTACGAGAAGGCTCGATTCAACTCGTGCACGTTTTGGGAAGAAGGTAAGCAGCACACTTCCTAACAAAGAAGCTCTAGAAAGAAAGTTTTTGTAGGAGCTCACAGCAGTCTGGACTTATCGCAATCGCATTCTCTAAGTACACCTTGAAAAAGGGCAACACAAATTGCATGTGGAACTTGAAGATCGGACGATGCACCATTGACACCTTGTTCATCGTATTGAACAGTATCACTTGATTGATGGTGCAAGTGGGTGAGAAGATCACCAATGGAGTAGAGAGGGGGAGCACTTAGGAGTTTCCAAAGCCAAAAGAGTACGTTTTGGGAGATCCCAAGTAGCATCCTCGCTTTGAGCAGCCGGTGGATTATAATAGGTTTGCTACAAAGACAATCCTTAACATGTCCCAATTTCAAAAGAGCATAAAGAGTACCCGCGAGACTCCACAAAACGTTATCCAAAAAGGAGAATGGTGAGTGGTTGGACAATGCAACTTCTCGCCGGCAAGCTTGCACGCTCACAAGAAGGCAAAAAGAGACTTTGTAGCTATGGTTGTGGAACACAAATGCAGCTAAGCAATGGACATCAAACGTAGCAGTTGGCACGTCAAACGGAGGTGTAACGCAATTGGCAAGTGTCTTAGGCTCGCTTGCAGTCACGGTAGCCTGTGCTGAGCGAGCAAGGGATTTCACCGGCTGTGGCGAGATCTTGGTTACCCTAGCTCCATCTCGCTGTATGACTGGCAATACTAACTGTAAGCCACAACCCTCGCTTAACAAAACACTAAAGATTAGAAGATAGGATCGAGCAATACAAGCAACAGACAGCGAAGAAGTTCCAAAGCCCAGTTCAACTTGCAAAAGTGCTTCCTTATATACGCAACAGCAAGTATCGAAACCAAGGTATGAAAAAACCACACAATACCTATCCTTCAAAGGAAGAAAACATGTGAATTATCTTTAGTGGAAAAGCCGAGATCGAGTGCCTCGACGAAAATCATGTTTTCGCACGATTTGAGAAAGAAATAGCTCCCCTCAACAAAAACACGTGGACTTGTAGGAAAAGAGCAGTTGAAGCTTCACCAGCTTAGAAGGCAACGGCTATTACTATTTAAAATTGACTTAGCGTGAATAATGGTTGCTGAAAAAGCCTCCCATACCCTCAAGTCGTTATTCATGAAGCTCCAACAGCCCAAGAAATGGTGGTTGAGCTAGAATAGATTTTTCTATATTACACGGATGTGTCCGTAAGCATCCAAGAGCAAATTTGGGAGAAGAGATTCAAGGAGGGCCTTTCTGGACATGCAAGCTGTCCGCCAAGCAAGCAACCGGAAGGATTGCTTACCAAGGAAACAACTTCAACACTTTTTGGGTGGACTGAGCTTGACCAAACTATCTCCAACTTTCTTGATTTACTAGAGTCAAGTGGGAAAGGATTAGAAACAGGCCCTTCACAATCTCAAAACACCGGAGGACTTGATATCGAGGGAAACAGGTTTTCTCTATGACATGGTAACAGACATAGAGAATCTTCTCAATGAACCCATCATTGAAGAAGCGTCTTGGCTCAATCTCGTCAACAAGAATATTGGGCAGTCTCTCAAGGACGTTTTCAGGAACACTGTGGTCTCATATAAGGTCTTCACAAATGCACCCATGAAGAAGGAGTGTTAGAGGGTGCAATGACTGCGCTAGCTTTGTGCTCCCATATGATGCAGTTAGTTTTGCAAAGAGAGAAAGATACGCAGAGTGAAATGTTTTTGAGTGGCTTGCAGGAGCTGATCTGTGGAAAATAATTCCTTATATAGGCCATTTGAACCAAGAAAACTAGGCCTAAAGGGCTTGGATTGTGAAATGATGTGTGCCATGCGCATGCCAGTATGCATGGCACTAGTGGGGTAGGGATATCCAGCTGAGCAGTGCATCTAAGCACTGCAGTCAAGTGGACCAAGGCGTGAGTGGGCTTCTAGTGTGAGGAGGTGTGTGAGCTCTTGATGGGGACCATGTGCACAGACAATCAATGGCCACAACTCAGCTGTACTTGCCACCATGGCAACCTTGAATGTAAGGATTATGCTTATAGAGATCTACAATTCTCACTGATCTTTGAAGAGGGTTAGGATGTGAGTATTACAGCTATGGTGATCTACGACTCTCACACATCTGTGAGAAGCTCTAGGATTCAAGAACCACGGTTACAGTGAAAGTTCACCGTGCATCTCAGGAAGATTCTTCAACCAAGCAAGGTAAGCAACTTGCCACGGCCACAAGTACAAATGGTAGCGGCTTAGGCACATCTCACTATCTCAGCAGGAATCATCTTTCATATCAAGACCTTACAACACTTAGCATGTGAAAGCATTTTGGACCAAGGTTCTACTAGATTTTGCCCTAGAGACCCCCGTAAGTCAGGCAGAGCTTTGATAGCCAAGGAAGGAGGAAGTCGTGACTACCCAGAGGTTTTTCTACGTGGAGGACTATGGTGTACTAAGACCCCTTTCGTCAACGGCCTTGACGGCCTAGCAAGGCATTTCCCCTTGCGTGGGTCAAGAAGAGTGATGGAGCTCATGTGTAGCCTTTTTTCGGCTCTTCCTTCCATGTATCATACTTGTACTCTTCAATCAATCAAGATTTTATCCGTTGTCACATTTTCTTTCCAAATTTCATGTGCTGATGTCTTTGCTAGCTTGTTATACGAGAAACGATAGTGTACAAGAAACGACCCTAGTCCTTGCTACACACCGCCAAATCGGAGGAGAGAAGTGATCCAGAAACTATCTCTCTCAGCACGCAAATTCTAGGGTATTCTGGATGAATTCCGTTGGCACAAAAAGGTGGTCGCGATGAGGTCACAATAAAGGATGAGGATGCCATAGAAACAAATTGGTTGCTTGACCGGTGTTGTGGTATTCCTTGAGAAGCATGCACCATGGCTCCTAAATAGAAAGGAACAGCGATTTGATTTTTATGCCTTCTGCACTAACAAGAGCCTTTAAATTGAATTTATGTCGTGTTTTAAGTTGCGTGGTCTTTGTAGCTAAGTATAAATGACTTTGCCATGTACGAGTTTGCTTGAATCTGTACAGCATAAACCTCCGTGAGATCAGGCCGCTAGCCGTGCCTCTCCACTAGATTTGTTTGTGTTTGCTGATACTCAATCTCGTTGTCAAAGTTGGACTCCTAGAACTCCATCGGATGAGTTTGTCTTTCATTGAGGCTCGACTGCGTCTCAGGTACTTGAGGGAATTGTGATATGTTCAAACGAAACATTATGGAATCTTCAAATAACAATGCCACGTTTTGAAGACATCAAAAACCACAAACATCTCCTTTCCATGGACAGTGTAGCCAAGCTCTTCTCTGTGAAGCTTTTGGGACATGTATGCCACGAGTTATTCTCCTCTACCATTGTCCTATAGGAGGAGAGCTCCGATTCCACAATCGCAGGTATCAGTTGTCATGACGTAGTTGGCCGTTTGATCGGCCTCTTGAAGGGTCTGTGCCGAGTTCAAAGGTTTTATCTAAAGACATAAATGCTTATTGTTTGCGATCTCCCTAAATCCACTTGTTATTTTAAGGGGTGACATTGGAAAGAGGCACGGAAACTTACGTGTAATCCATTATAAACCTCTGGTAACAGTTGAAAAATCTAAGAAAAACTTGTACATCGCGTATTTGTGTAGGATTTTGCGTGCTTGCCATCGCCGATGTCTGTTTTGGGTCCATAAACATCCGTCAACCTGTGATAATGTGACTAAAAAACTTGATCGAGCGTTGAAAAAAGTCACATTTTGGAAGCTCTCCATTACATGTCTCCCATTTGAGGACCTTCAACACGTGTTGAAGGTGTCGTTGACGTTCCTCTAAGATGCACACGTATATGAGGATGTCGTCAAGGTATATTTCAATGCAATCATAAAGGTGATGAAAAAAGATGTTTTCTACACTCTCATGAACGTTTTAGGGGAGTTTGAGAGTTCAAATGGCAAAACCGTGAGCTCAAAGTACTTGTAACACATTCAAAAGGAAATTTTTGCAACATCCTCATGGCCAATGCAAAATTGGTGGTAGTTGCTTCACACATCACTTTTACTTAAAGAGCGTGCTCCACATAGTTGGCCAGTACTCTCCTCCGGTCAAGGAAGAGTGTAGCGGTTCTTAATCGTGATGTCATTCAATTCCTAGTAATCCATGTACATCCTCATTTTATTAGTTTGGTTTTAAAAAAACACTGTTGCGGCGTGCAGGGAAACGGACGGTCAATTGAACCCTTGAGTGAGCATGTCATTTAGCTTTTGTTTGAGTATCGTGAGTTTGTGATCACTCTCCCAACAAGTTCCTTTAAAGGTTTGTTTGCTGTTGCCTTTCAACTTAATTTTATGGTTAATGTAATGTGTTGGAGGAAGTTTTCTCACTAGTTTATTGGGTATTAGCCCTTCAAATTCTTTCAAAAGTAGTGTGAAATCCTCTTGTACATTTGTAAACTTTGATGCTGATGAAGCTGATGAGGCTGATGAGGCTGATGAGGTTGATGAGGTTGATGAGGTTGAGGCATCAACTACAGCAATTGATTCTTTACATGTATTATTCACATAGACGTGGACCAGCCACGCTAAGGCCCCTTTCTTAAGCCTTGCTATGGCTTTGCCACGTGAAGCAAGATCAGCGTAGCCAGTGGCCTTTGCTTGCGTGCGGTTATTGATACTGCGGTTATGTTGTTTGTCACATGTCGGACAAGTTTTGGCTAGGGCACAAGCGGCAAGAAAATCTGGTGCACGCCGCATTTTATGTAGGAAGGGTTGCTACTTTAGTTGACTTACGGATTTTCTTCGTATAGGAAATCTTGTCAGGAATCACCTTATAATCGCTCATATGGGAGGATCTCAAGACAATTACGACCTATAGATCCTTGATATGCAATTGTAATGGTTGCTTTGGTGAGCGGATACAAAGTCATCTGTTGATGGCTTTTCTTTCAGAAGCACAAGGTTCATGCTTGAAAACTTGATATTTCACCGATTCATTAGATCAAGAACTTTGAGATGCACCTACATCAAGTAACGCCAGCAAAGTTGTTTTTTACTTTTGCAACCCCTTGGTTGCACTCTTAGAAGTATTGTAGGCTTGTCGTCCCCGTACTCCTTGTCAGATTTGTGGATGTAAAAAACCCCCGTATTAGGCAATCGTAGCCGTTTGATCGCACGTTTTTCAATGGGGGTACGAGCTTTGCACTCTACTCATGCCCTCGTTCCTTTAGGAAAGCCTCTTTTCTTTTCTTTTTGTACCACTTACCTCCGTTTTGGTTTCTCCTAAGGCAGTTTCTTCTGATGTGTCCCACCTTCTAGTCATTGTGACATGTCTGTTTTTCTTATCTTGGCTCAACAAAATCCACTTCCATCTGAGTTGAGGTCTGTAAATTCTAAGATGGATGCCCACTACTCCACTACAGTTGATTTTATTCAAACTTGCGTGAGCATTCGTTGATTTGTAAGGTGAAATCTACGGATTCGATGCATTCTACGGCTATAATGATAAGCGCCAAATTATTCGTGATGTCGTAACTCATTAGTTCTCTACAAATTTCACGTTTGAGGCCATCGTTGTAGTGAAAACACAGTTCATCCTCTTGGTGACCACTTGCGGTGTTGATTTTGAAAAAACGCTACGTGTACTTTGCTATGTTTGATCGTTGCATTAATGATTGTAGCCGGTATCAAACCTCTGTTTTCTGGATCACATTTCCAAAAGGAGAGATGAGTGCCTAGGTGAACATGTGCTAGTTGAATGGGGGAGTTATTATTTAATCTAGGTGAGGTGAACCTGCTTGAGACGTAGTATGATTGGTGCCAACGATGCGGTAGCCATTTGATTAGCACCTTTCGCTGCTTGCTCAAGTTCAATGGCCATTGGGTGGGCCCACCAGCTTAAAGATGTGCCACAAAAAGGCAGGGTTGCATGGTTCATCTTTTGATTGTTGGAATGAACCCCAGCAATGGTGAAGTATACATCCAAACTTTTCAGGAAGATTCTGACTGTCTATCCATTAAAAGTTGTTGGATTGAAAGGTTGAGGAGGCCCAAGAAAAATTCATGTCTTGCCGATGTGAAGTCTGTCGGCGAATACTGGTTGTTGCGATTTTGAGTTGCGGATTTTGGAGAAGTAATACTGCCATTATTTGAAAAGCGTATGTGGAAATGCTTCTATCTATGCTAGCTAACAAATCAACTCCATGATTTTGTCTCGTTTTGAAGATAGAGTTGTGTTGGTTGGTGGTGCAAGTGGAACTTGCATGTCAGGTATGCTAGGCTCTTGACTAGTTCTACGAATCGAGGTGTCAGCTGTCATCAAATCCTCCCCCTCGATGAGTCTCATGGTTCTTCGGAACATACCTTTGGCCATCGCCGATGTCTTCATTGGTTATCACTACTGTCGCTAAGTGCGCTTGCTTTGTGCTCTGACATCGTTGCCAAGTGTGCAAATGTCTCGTCGATGGAGATGCACTGGAAGATACTTGCAATTATCACATTGCTGTGATAAATAGTCGTGTTCCCATTGCACGCTGATGCGCTCTGATATGAAGTGTTACGCTAGTCGCAAGTGAGGTGGTTCACAATTGAAAACGAGGCTTGTTTCTTTTCAAGAGAGTGGGGTTCTTTGGGTATGTTTGGGAAGTAGAAAACATAAAATTTGTTTTTGTAGGTGCCAAAACTCAAAGATGTTTATATTATACACAAATGCAAGAAATGAGTCTCGGTCAAGCTATTTGGATTTTTGGCGGTTCGGGTGATGTGTGCCTTGTTGTGATTCGTGAGTTCAACAAGTCCCCTGTCGGTTCCATAGGGGCTTCGAGACCCAATTGAAGGATTGCTCTTTTTTTCAAACTTGCTCAAAAGAACCTCGTCCATAGTCTCAAGGCATTGAGTATTGCCGTAAGTAGGATTCAACGGGTTCAGGAAGTAACCCAAAAATTATTGAGTAGCACGGGACATTATGGGGTATTATGGAGGAATGCCCTCGGCGTAAAAAAAGGTGGTCAAGACAAAGTCGCCATATGGGACGAGCATGGAATAGAATAAAACTAGGCCGTTCCTGGTTTTGCATTCTCTGATTGCCATTGGCATAATAGTTTCTGATAAATAATCACATGAATTGTAACCTTTTTCGTGAAAATGATGCTAAAATACAGATATGAAATATTTATGAATGAATGTTTATACATTCTAACAGCTGGAAAAATTAACCTAAATGTAAATGGATCATGTTTGAGGCAAAAGGAGACCTTATCATACATTGAAGGAAACAGTTTCTTAAACAACACTTGAACAATTTGTTTAAATCATCACCATTTCATTAAAGATTAATAGGAATCTTTAACATGTTTTCAAAATCATCTCAATTACATTGATAAAGTTTCATCAATTGTTTTCATTTGTCCTCTTAAAGAACAAATAAATGAAGTCTTTCTATCATGGTTTGTGGAGGATGCTTAAAAAATTAGACCTATGTTCAAACTTTTCACACATATGAATTTTCACAGTGTTTCATGGTTAAGAATTAATCTAGTAGTGAGTCCCATAATTTAAATCATGAAAAACTTTCAAGATGAATTGATGGATTTGTGAACTTATGGCTTTGTTAACATAAGGAAGTATTTTCTTTTCCCTTTGCTTTGAAGACCAACCTTGTTTTTCATTGGAAAGACATGTTTTCCTTTGTAGATTTTTCAAAATGAGTAAAATCAATTATTTTTCCTGGAGGGAGAGTACATTGAGGGGCTGGATTTGTTTAAGTTGCATTATGAGGAAGGTAGGAGAAATCATTCCTCATTGTGGACGCTTGGCTACTCGAGATTGTAATTGTGGTTAGAATAATAGTAATCCTCGGCAATGATGGCCAAGTCAAAGAGCGATGTTAACAGGTTAACAGGTTTGGACCTGTTAAGGAGGGGAGTGGAGGGGGGGTGATGTGAAGATGTAAATTGCAGGAATCTTGAATAGGGCAATGTTTGCTAGATACGTGTTGGTAACGCCGAAGTTGGCCGGTTCTGTAGTGGTTTGAATTGCCAGCCAATGCTGGAAGTGGACCTGTTGCACGCCCCACGGACGAACATTTCCCCTCCGTTCAACGTCTAGGACCGTTCGTGCTCGAGATTCGGGAAGGGATCAAGGCCCCGTACCGATGCTGTGTCAATAGTTTTGACGTAGCAAATTCCTCGCGCGAACTGCCGAGTCGCGTGTCGGCTGGAGGTCCGGCCGGACCTGTTTTTGTCCTGTGACCACTTTTCGATGGCTCGGCAACTAGTGTCAGATTTCCCACCGTCGTAGACCTTACGACCGTCGTAAGGTCCTTGGCGGGAGGCCTTTTGACGACTGAACGTCAAATTCATCGATTCAAAAGGCCCTCCTACTACTGCGACCGATCGTCGACGTAGGGTTTTAAGCCCAAAGGGACAAAATTGCGTTTGAACAAGATAGACGCTGTCGATTGGACGATGTCAGCATTTTAGATTTCGTTTTAAGTCTTCAAATTTCATCTACCTTCCGTGCAGTCCCTTGAGTCGCGAGAGCTATCGACAGCAATCGCGACTCGACTGACCTCGTCACCCCCGTTACGGGTTCAACACCCCCGTCGTCCCAATTTCATACAACTGTGGCCACGATACCGGAACAGTTTTAAAAAATGGCGGGTATCTCATTCTTTTCGCGCTATTTCCGGCCTAGAATATCGTTGTAAGGGAGAGCGGACATTCGTGCTACGGCAAAGAATCCACCGCCTTTTTTTTGGTTTTTGACCTCTTACGACATGGTCGCAGGAACGGTACCGGGCCCAAGTTCTTCACATCCCCCCCCCTTCCACTCCCCTCTTGCTTTGAAGGCGTAGACGTGTCGCCCATGGCTGTGCTCTCCTGGCACGTGCGGGTGCTGCTGGCGGAGAAGAGCGGGAGCGGACAGGAGGAAAGTACGGAGAGAGGAGGGGAGGATGAGCGGCGAGTTGAGGAGGAGCGTGGGGGGGAGGATGGTCCTGCCGGCAATATCGGAAGCGCAGAGGGTGGCGCACAAGACGGCGGAGGTAGAAGCGAGGGAATGGACAGAGGGGTGGAAGAGGAGAGAGCGAGGGAGGGGGCGAATGGCCCTATGGAGAGGGTATGGAGGGGGAGGGGGAGGGCGAGGAGGGTGCCACTGGTGGAGGTGCAGCTGGTCCCGCCGTGGGCGGCCGGTGGAGCGCCAGGTGGCGAAGGTGGAGGAGCGTTTGGCGGGGCAACAGCAGGTGGCGCGGCTGGTTCGTGCGCCGGGGAGGCGGCGGAGGGAGGGGACGAGGAGGACGAAAGAGAGGTGGGTGAGAAAACGAGAGAGAGAGAGAGA
>SZWC01016445.1:33815-48413 GCA_023375785.1 Penium margaritaceum | reverse complement strand
AATGAACTCTTGTGAGAGAGTTTCCCGGAAGTCGCGAGACGTACACTAGTGTACTTCTCGCGATTTCCACCACATACACTCACTCATACGCTCACCATATACAATCCGGGGGGGAGGGATGGACCGAGCGATGTCGACGGATCAGTCTCCCCCCCCCATTACGGGAAAGTGTATGAGGCGAGTGTATGAGGCGGTGTATGTGGGGGGGTACGGAAAAAAAAAACTAATGAACTCTTGTGAGAGAATTTCTCGGAAGTCGCCAGACATACACTAGTGTACGTCTCGCGAATTCCACCACATACACTCCCTCATACACTTGCCATGTGCAATCCCGGGGGGGGTGTGGACCGAGCGATGTCGACGGATCTCTCTCCCCCCCCCCCAATACGGAAAAGTGTATGAGGTGAGTGTATGAGGCGGTGTATGTTGGAGGGAATGAAAAAAATACACTAATGAACGCTTGTGAGAGATTTTCCCGGAAGTCGCGAGACGTACACTAGTGTGCATCTCGCGACTTCCACCACATACACTCCCTCATACACTTGCCATATGCAATCTGGGGGGGGGGAGGGGAGGGCTCATCCGATCGAGAAGATATCAGAAACATAGATATGCCAGTTTGTGCGAAATGGACAGGGTTGCAGATGTAGTTATTACGTAAATAAATGTACGCGGATTAGGAGTGTTTAGAAATTCTTAGCAGACCTAAAATGGTCTTATATGCCAACAGACTGTAAGAACCCTCGTAACCTTATAGGAAAGTACCTTCTGACGTAGGTACCTATACACCCATCTAACAGTGTGCAAAAAGACCCCGACTAACCATACCTCGCGGATAAAGTGAGTACCAAGAAAACTTTAATACTTTGCATGCCCACTATGACACTCCTCGAAAGATGATAACAAAAAAAAATATATCAACCGAACAAAGAGACTTGAATTAGGTTCCGTCTTGTGACATTTTTATTGATAAAGAAACATGCGACAAGAGTTGGAAAGAAAATGTATGCACAAGATAAACTTTTCTTTCTCTCATATTCTCTTTCACGTAGTCTTTTTTTGTCTCTTTGTCTCTCTCCCTCAGGCTCTTTCTCTTTCTGCTTCTCCCTCTCTCTTCATCTCAATCTCTTTGTGATGTTCACATATAACTTCAAACATCAAAGGTAAGATTCTCTTTGAAACACTCCTTTGTCCACGACTATTTTTGTGTGGACAAGGAGTCACCAAAATTGGCCATTGATGGCCGATATCGACGACATCGGTTGAAATTTGGGAGGCAGGAGCCGCCCCCGCGGTTGGAGTGACCACCTGAGGATGCAACCGAGATGGGGAGAGAGGCACACACGATAGTAGCAAATGCAGCATAGCACCTTGTTTGGGTTCCATTGGGGTATTCATGCATGATCGATGCCGATGCAATGAAATCTACAAAGTAAGGGTATCTCTCCCCCTCACCTAAGCGAATATCGCCATTGTCGACCTTTGATGGCCAACATCGACAATATTGACGACGTCGTCGATGCCTTTTGTGGGTGTCGATGAAGTTGTGTGGCAAGTCACGTACAAATGTATCATATTTTGTAAACATTGACATATGAAGATCGGTTGGGTTATGCAAAACGTTTCTACCTGCGAGAAACTATCGCATGCCATTTGACGTACATAATCATTATACAAACCGTAGAATGCTGTAAAAAGTCGTAGATGATCCTCCAAGGAGAGGACTTCTTATTGACATGAGTCAGGGTGAAAAACATGAAGGATTGGCAGCCATGTGTTCAAAGACAACCAACAGATTTTTTTAAGGGAAATAAACCACAATCCCTATTATTTTTACACCAAAAGCACGACCACATGTTTTAAAGTACAATAAACGCTGCTTCCCTTGAATGCAAGACCTGCCTCAGCAGGTTCACACTAAATGAAATGTCATTTAAAATGTTCAAATGTAAAATAAAATACGTTTTAGTACCCACTTATGAATAATTATTCCTCGTCGACAAGTGTAGCATGTGTTTCTTCCAAAAAGTGGGCGCGGTGTGCATGATCTCGGGCACTCCGAGAAAAGTGTGCAAAGTATGCATCTTCTGTTAAAAGTGAGTACCGTGTTCTTTTTATGTAAAAATTAGTCAGGAAAGTATTCAAAGGCCTCGATAGTGGCTATAGCATAATCACGTCAAAACAAGTACTTAGGATAGTTTTTTTATGGGCGATATCGCCATTACATCCATGCGCCCAAAGGATTGAACTCCCCATATCCACAAGTAGAATTTTATGTTTCCCATATCCAGCACTTCAAAAGAAGGAACGAGGAATCCGGCCTCGCTCGCCATTCTGGATTAGCTACATGCGCCACTGATCGAGCATGGCAAGGACGGTCATGTGACCGTCGCTCGATCACGACCCTCGCTCCCTCGCGAGATCGCGATCGAGCGATGACCCTTTTTTTCATTTTTTTACGCTCAAACCCCCTACTACGATTTAGGGTTTTGTATGTTTTGCGCAGGTGGAGCTCGCGCAAAACATGAGAACCTACATCTTTCAGTCGTGATTGAGTGAAAACGCCCACCTTAGATTGTCTTTTGCATCACACAAAACTCCTTAGGTTTGCATGAAAAAAACTTTCCAACCCAACCTCGAACTACATTCGGGGTTGAGGGTTTCAGTTTTTGCGCGGGCATCTCCTAGGTCTCGTGGTTGCGGGCTCCAACACATTCCCTGTCAACGCATAGGTTTCTTGGACCCCCATGAAAGCCCCATGCAAAACCTTTCCTCAAACAATCACAAACACCTCAAAAGTGGGTTTTGTGATTGTTCAAGGGGCCTGATGACATCATAACTCGGACGCTGCATTTCATGCACGACATGGCAATTGCACTGTTTCTTTATACGTCTATGTTTTTCTTCAACCTGTGGATACATCAGTATGAAAGTGAAAATCCGGTGGATATGGCATTGTCAAAGAGAGGTTACTGGATATGGGGGAGTTATATGCGAAATGGATGAACTTATGGTCGGTAAAATTGAACCGGGGGCCAGGATTTGCACCCAGTATCAACTGGAGGACCCTTATTGTCAAACCTATCAGCGCCGGAGCCCATATGTGGGAGGCAATCAACATGAGGGCCTGCCGTTTGCCGGCCCCGTATCTAGATAGCTGGACTCCTGCCGGTATTACTATCTTGGATCATTGCCGGCCTAATCAAGCGGTTGCTTGCGTGACTTTCGACAGTGCGGTAGGTTCCAAGCACATTATTTCTAAATTATGTTTTCAATTTTTTTTAAGATTCATGTACATATATCAAGATGATCAAGATCCATGCATTCATGTGTCTTGCCGCCCCCATCCTCCTACTTGTTTGTTCGCAAAAAAAGTCGGGACATGCTGTCGGAAAAAAATCCAGTAACAAATTTGACAATGTCATAAATATGTATCTGAACCAAGTCATTGAACATCCAAAACCCTTTGAGGATCTCTTCATATATTCAATTGATTTTTTTACCTCGTACGCTCCAGGAATGTTGGAAAGTTGAGGCCGATGAGGTTCTACAAGTTTCCCGTCAACCTCAGCAATAAGAACTACTTGCCGATGGTCATGGTCCACCGCAGACCAACAAATTTGCTTGATCGACTCTGTCACTGGTAGCGAATTCCCCACGGGTCTCGACGTCGATCAGATAAGCAGTTGTGGCTGTTACATACCAGACGTACACGAGTCCCCACTCTTCTCGACTGGGCATTTCTGTTATTCCATAGACAGTCCATCACGTCGCAAAAACCGAGATACTCGTTCCGACAGCCGAGGGAAAACTGGCCAACTGCCCCACCCTTAGTGGATATTCTTCAACCTTTTGACAGCTTCGACCACTCTCGCGAACCTATGAACAGAAGTGTCACGACCTTTTGGTTGACTTCTCGATGCATCACGATGAATTTGGCTTTATAAAGATGCATGGCGCATCTTCACTGTCCATTCTTGAAGAACCCTGAGTTCTCAGCGGACCTTCTAAAATCCAAGCACTCACAACGCGACTTCGCACATGTCATTTGACATTCGATCCAACGATCCCGACTATGCTTTATTCATAACTTGACACTTGTATGTACATGTTCAATTCCGACACTTGTCATCGATGTACACTTACTGTTGATTACAAATTGCTCAAGTGTCCCAAATTCTAAATCATTTTTTGCCTCACAACTTCTACCTTTTCACCTTCTACGCTCCGTTCAGCGTAACATTTGGTATCACAGCGCAACATAGTTGAAGAGGCATCTGACTGCTTTTCTCATTTGGAGGACTACCTGGCACAAGCCGTCATCACATCTCGCACGTCAAGTCTTCGCAAACTTTACGACTACGACGTGAGGTGAGCGAGTGGAATTGACGACCATCAGCGGGTCTTCGGCGACG
The DNA here is from genome assembly GCA_023375785.1 of Penium margaritaceum. Classification (NCBI taxonomy): domain Eukaryota; kingdom Viridiplantae; phylum Streptophyta; class Zygnematophyceae; order Desmidiales; family Peniaceae; genus Penium; species Penium margaritaceum. The sequence goes on along the minus strand of SZWC01016445.1, from coordinate 43,998 downwards.
ACTATGGCGATGGAGGAGCAGAACATGCTGATGCATGCAAACCCTGAAGTGACAACGAATGCTGGCATGGAAGGATATGCGGCAGCTGGAACAACCCCTACGGCCTTGGCAACCAATTCGGTCACAGAACCGAAGGCAACAAACCAGCCACCCCTACCAACAGCCTCAACGACGACAACAAGGAAGACAGCTGACACTGGGCGACAGGCGCGGATAAACAAGGAATTGGCAAACCGGATCTCCGCACTCGAGGAAATCAACAACCACCTGCTCCAACAACTCAACGCCACGATGGAGGCTCTTCGCAACGCAAGCGCGTGAGAAGCAGTGCTCATTGCGAGAAATTCCCAACTCTCAAGCAAACTCAAAATGTTTCTGGCTCCAGTGGAACCGTTCGATCCTGCAAAATCAAAAGGACAAGACGTTCGGATGTGGTTGACGAGTTTAGAGGTGCATTTCACCGCTGCTGGGATCAACGACAGCCAAATGAAAATTGATCTCGCGGCTGCGCTTTTGCGTGGAATGGTGTTAATTCGGTGATCCGATTTAAAGACCCTCCGACGGTAGCAGGAGACTGACGAAGCGTCATCGACGGCTCACTGTGCCCATCTCACATCACCGACCACATGCGTTCTACCCTTGGAGCAGATCAGTCCACAGTGGCAAGACGCACTGACGCCACCAACCTATTAGAATGAATTCTCGCGCGTGATGCTTGCACGCTTTGGACGAATGAACAAAAAATCTGACGTACAATACAAGCTCCAACGTCTGCGTCAGTAGTCCAATGTGGCGGAGTACACGTGGAAATTCCGCGAGATAGTCACCAAAGCAGACATTGCCCCTGACGAACTCTCTTTTCACTACAACAACGGCCTCAAGTGAGATATCCGGCAATGAATCGCTATTTTTGGCATCCATAATGACTTGGCGCGGATGATTGTAGTAGCAGAAGGGATCGACAATGCCGACAACAACGTTTGGATCCAAGAATCCTACAGCTAGCGACCTCCTAACCTCAATTATCATGCAAACAGAACAAACCAATCGGCAGACTCCTCGACTCCGATGGAAGTGGACGCCGTCAACGAGAGAGACATGCAAACTTGCTACAAATGCGAAAACGTTGGTCACATTGCTCGCAATTGTCAGAGAAAGCGACAAGCCAAAAAGGGAGAGAAGTCGCAAAAAAACGAGTAAGGAAACAGCAAAGTGCAAGAGTAAATGGCGCAACTCTTGTCTGTGAGGAGCGATATGCGCCGAACGATCGCCCATCTGAACCGTCCATATCGCCAGAGAGGGTTTTTGAGATCGCAAAGCTTGACCAGAGATACGAGGACAACCAACCGGCGATACTTCTAAAAGTTCAGGCTTGAGCATGCACAAGTCGTAGAGCGGTACCAGCACTATTGGATAGAGGAGCTTCACACCGCTTCATAAGCAAGGATATGATTCGCAAGTTGGGTTTGTAGACCAAACCAGGGGTGTTTAAAGAAAAAACCGTCAAGGGGAAACTATAGATATGGAGACTAAAAGAACCACTACGACTACAAGTGGGAGATCTTGGAGATGGAACAGTTTAGAGGTCTTGTCAAATGAGCGATCAAAAAATAATCCTTGAACAAGATTTCCTCTACCAGCACAATCCGTAGGTCGATTAGAACGGCGATGTCTAAGTGGAGATTAAGGACGCCAAACGACAACTTCCATGAGCATGACAGAATCCGACAGCGGAAGCAGTAGAAGTGGAAGCAACAAAGGAAGCCGCGGAAGCTGAAAAGCGACAACCGGTGTAGCAGACGTTGCTCAACATGACCATGCATTGTCTACGACGAGGAGCTTGCACGTGGCTTGTACATCTCGAGCCAATAGGAGAAGCGGACGTGGCAACAGCTGATTCATCATCGGCCTCATGAGTCTCATTGGCCTTGACAAAGTTCGTGATGGTACCCAAAGAGTTCGCACCCCTTATCCAAGAGTTCGCGAGTGTCTTCCCCGACAAACTCTCAAAAACTTTACATCCTCAACGAGACATCAAACATCGCATTGAACTGTAGCCGGAAAGCAGACCTACCGTCCGAGGGGCCTACCGGATGAGCGATCACAAGCTGACTGAGCTCAAAAAGTAGCTCAAGGAGATGCTCGGTCAAGGGTTCAGCTCCTCATCCATGTCACCTTACGCTGCACTAGAACTATTTGTAAAAACGAGAACTGGTGAGATGCAGATGTGGGTGGATTATCGGGCGTTGAACGACGCTACCATGAAGAACGGCTACCCTCTTCCTTGTGCTCATGAAGTTTTCGACCAACTCCGAGGAGCCCGAAGTTTCAGCAAAATCGACATACGTAGTGGATATCAACAGATACGCGTGGCAACTGTCAACATCAAAATGAACTTGCCACGTTCACTTTGAGTTCACACTTATGCCTTTCGGACTCACAAATGCCACGGCAACGTTCATGGCGACAATGAACAACATTTTTTGTCTGTACCTCCACGATTTTACTGTGGTATACCTTGACCACATTATGGTGTACAGCTGCACCCTGGAGGAGCATGATGAACATCTTCAAAAAGTTCTCGAAGTTATACAAAGAGAAGTTTTTTGGAAAGCTCTGGAAATGCGACTTCGGTCGTCGTTCGATTGAGTTTTTGGGTCACGTCATCAACAACAAACAGATCACCATGGATCCGAAGGTAGCAGTTGCTGATTGGACGACACCGACCAATATTTGAGAAATCAAGGGTTTTCTCAGTTCCTGCAATTGCTACCGGTGATTTGAGTGGGACTATGCCTTTTTTCGACCTCACTCAAAAGGAAAACGAGTGGCGGTGGGGAGACAGTGAACGAGAAGCGTTCATCGCCTTGCGGAATGCTCTGACCTTGGCGCCAGCCCTATGATTAGCCGATCCAACGGTCAACTACGTCATGGTTGCGGATGCACGAGACTGAGCCTTTGGCGCGATTCTTCTGCAAGACCACGGTAACGTCGAACAACCGATCAAAATCTACGAGGACCGGAACTCAACTACGCAGTCCACGAAAAGGAGATGCTGGCGATCGTGCACGCGTTCAAGACGTGGCGATGCTACCTGGAGTGTCGCCGATGCATCGTGGGCACTGACCACCACGCGTTGAAATATTTGAAGACGCAGCCAAATCTCAGCCGACATCAAACCTGATGGATGGAATTCTTTGAGTCTGCGTTCGACTAAAAAATCGAATACCGACCAGGCAAAACCATCTGGCAGACGCACTCAGCCGCCAACCAGATTTAATGACCGACGTGGCAACCCTACAACTACAGCGAGACCCATACCTCGAGCGATTGTTCGCACGAGACTACGATTAGCACAACGGATATGATAAAAGCAAATTCTAGTTCATTGCACCCTAGTGGCGACGATGTTTCACTTTCCAGGTGATCGTTCCCCCGAACGTTGAACCTCGTCGTATGCTGCTCGAAGAATGACACGACACCGGTCTAGGTGGACACTTTGGAGAGGACAAGATGCTGAAGAAGCTGGCAAAAAACTATTGGTGGGACAAGATGCAATCCGACGCGACCAATTTCTGCAAAACGTGTGACACATGTCAGGGACAGAAAGCTCGTTGCTCAAGGCCACCCGGACTTCTGCAATCGCTCCTTGTTCTGACGGAACCATGGGCGGACATCTCCATGGACTTCGTCACCGGATTACCAGTCACACCCGAGGGATATGAAGCCATCCTCGTGGACGTCGACAGGTTTTTCTACAATGTCCCACTTCATCCCAACAACGACCATCGTCACTACCGAGGGGACAGCACGGCTGTTTCTAAACAACATCGTGCGGCCACACGGAGTACCGAGAACCATCACGAGCGACAGAGACGATCGGTTCACCAACCATTTTTTGGGCGAACTCATGACTCGCTACGGTAGCAGAACTCAACTTTCAACGGCGTTCCATCCTCACACCGACGGTCAAACCGAGCAGACAAATCGGACGCTCGAACAACAACTCCGAACATTATGCGATCCTCATGGGATGGATTGGGCACAAAAACTCCCGACCGCCGAAATCGCATATACTTCGGCAGTCTCCACCGCAACAGGAAAAACCCCATATGAAGTGGTATATGGCAAACTTCCCGCTACACCAACCGGACTACAAAGCCGTAGCAACATTCCCACGGTCGACGTTCAACGCCGAGACATCACCACTGTCCAGGAAGAAACACGACAAACCCTCGTGAAGACCCAAGCAACGATCAAGGGAGCAGCAGACCGACATCGGAGCGAAGACATCTTCACCGCTCACGACAAAGTACTCCTCAGCTTGGTGAACATCAAGCTTCGTGGATCCGACTTTTCGAAGCTCAAACCTCGATGGTTGGGACTGTTTGAGATCGAGCGCATGCAAACCCCTGTGGTTGCGCGACTCAAACCCCCCGACACTATGCAAGCTCATCCGGCGTTCCATGTGTGCAGACTCAAGCACTACCGAGACCCCGAATAGAACTTCCTTGGCAGAGATGTCCCTCCTTCGCCTCTCGTTCAAGTGGACGAAGACACAGAGTACATGATGGAATATATCCTCGGTCGTGAACAAGACAAGACGACAGAATATCCCGTCAAGTGGCACGGTTAAGACACCGCGCATAACAGCTAGGAACCCCTTGACAATCTCCGAGACGTCGATCATCTCATCAACAGCTACTACCGCCGTTGCCGGGCCACATCTGCACATGCGCCGGGACGTCGCGGCTAAAAGGGGGGATTTGTTACGTATCAGACGTACACGAGCCCTAATCTTCTCGAATGGGCATTTCTGTTACTACACAAACAACCCATAAGGTTGCAAAAACCGCAATATTCACGTCGACGTCCTAGGGCAAACTTGCCAACTGGCCCGCCCTAAGTGGATATTCTCGAACCTTCTGAAAGCTTCGACCATTTTTGCAAACCTACGAACAGAAGTGTCACGAAATTTTGGTCAAATTCTCAATGCATGACAAATCTGGATTTATAAAGATGCATCGCGCATCTTCACCGTCGATTCTGGAAGACCCCCGACTTCTCGGCGGACCTTCTTGAATCCGACCACTCACGGCGCGACTCCACACGCATCGCTCGAAATTCAACCCAACGACCCCAACTATGCTTTATTCGCGAATCGACACTTATATACATATTTATGTTTGATCATTGCGACACTTGTCATCGAAGTACACTTACCGCTAACTACAAATTCCTCAAGTCTCCCAAATTCCTAATCAAGTTTCTCCTTGCAACTTCCACCTTTTCACCATCCACCCTTCTTCGGCCTAATACTCAGGGCGGGTATAAAAGAAGAACGGGTTCTTACATCGAATGGGGGAAGGAACCGGGGCTCCGATACCGAACTGCCCAATATGGTTACGGCCCTGTTTTTCGACCACATTGTTTTCGACCGCTGGAGGTTTGCGCTCAAAGCCCCCGGGAGGCATGTGGCGGTGCTTACCTGTACAGCGGTTCGCGCGCTGCGGCTTGCCCCTTTAACGAGGGACCCCTTCAGCCGGATGTGACATTGCAGATCGCCGATCAGTTAGACCGGGGAAGTGCAGAGAGGGCGGAGTGGTGCTACGTCGGCCCGTCCAGTGAGGGACTCCATTCATCTCTTCATCTCGTTTGCTCTTCCCGCCTGCATGAAGGGAAGAAGGAAAACCTGTCTTCTGCCCGTCGGCTTTATCCGCGGCAAAACCGTTGTCCGTGCTGCGCTGCGCATAGAGGCGCATGGAGGTCGGCCTGCATGCTTGAAGCAAGGAAGAGAAGGCCTGTGGAGTCAGCACTGAAAGTGCTCCACTGCACAAGACACGACACTTGCCACGTGCAGCCCTGGGAGGTCCTGGCCCGCTACCGTCATGCAGACCTCCCGTGCTTGCCTGGACGCGCTGCGGCGCGGGCGAGTATCGTCCGGGTGGCACGTCACGTCCGCTGGTCGCCACGCAAGCAGCAGCTGTAGCACCGGAGGTGCAGCGGCTGCACTACGATGTGCACGTCTGGAATTGGCGAGTAGAGCCGCTACATGCGATATCGGAAGCAAGCCGTCTGCTGGGACCGTCGCTCCGGCAGCAGAAACAGAAGCAGGAGCAGCAAGGAAATCTCGCAAGCGGGAGAGCACGTCGGGGGAGGGGCGGCGAAAACGAGGGACGCGACACGGACCTTCTGCAGGAGGCAGCACTGCCAGGATATCCCCAAAAAGCAGCAGCAGCACAACCAGCAGCAAGAGAAGCACACGTGCTTCTGCTGCCGCTGGTTGTGCTGCCCAACCGGCGGCAGCAGCAGCACAACCGATATCCACGGGTGGTGCGCCACACGGGCCATCTGTCTCAGAGACACGTCATGTGAGAGAAACTTCCGTGTGGATGGAATTATCACGAAGCGGCTAATCGGGGGATCACCTCCCCTCCATCCCCCCCCCCCAGCAGGGACTTGCTTTTCGAGGGACATCCCCACCGCTCGGGGTAACCCTCTACCCCGTGATGGTCCCACGGGGGGAAACATCGGGAACTTCCGCGGTACACAAGGGGGTTGAGGGGGCAAGGGGGTCCTTTTCTATCACCGTACAACCGGTTTGTNCCCCCCCCCCCCCCCCCCCCCCCCAGCAGGGACTTGCTTTTCGAGGGACATCCCCACCGCTCGGGGTAACCCTCTACCCCGTGATGGTCCCACGGGGGGAAACATCGGGAACTTCCGCGGTACACAAGGGGGTTGAGGGGGCAAGGGGGTCCTTTTCTATCACCGTACAACCGGTTTGTTCAACAGGTGCAGGTTGGGCGTTGAGATAGCCGCGAAGTCCGGTGACACACGAACGAGGCGAGCCCGGGCAGACGTCCGCTGGCAGGACTGCTACCGACAGCGGGATTGATGGCGGGATAGGATAGGATACGCGCCAGCAGGGCAAGTCGCGACGAGACACGCACGGGTGTTGCCGGGTTCGGGATCGGGCACCACTGGTGGTGTGGTGTGGTGCCGCACCAGTTCTCCGAGGCCTGGGCAGGAGACTACCACCAGCCTACCAATCAGGACAGTCCTGTCAGGCCTTTACAGGCAGAAGATGAGAGCGACGGCTGGACAGGACGACGGCGGCAGGCGACGGTCGGCGGATGGACAAGAAACTCCATAGCCACTGCTGGTCGCCGCGCGTGCACTGCAAAGCAGTTTCTCTCCTTGGATCTGGATCTCGTTGCGTTGCGGCGTCGTGTTCGTCTCGCCCCTGGTGGTGGTTGTGTGGCGCGCTTGTCTCACAGCGCAACTCGCGCCGCGCCACCGGCTGCCACCCGGCCAGGCCTTACCGTTCACAAGCTACAGCCGCATCGGCTGGCGGCTGACGTGCAGGACAAGGAGGCACTTTTGGATTTCAGAATAGCATGTGCTAAGGCTAGCTAGAGGACACCTGTCCGTAGATTTCAGGATGGCCGCGGCAGCAAAAGCAGTGCAGCGGTGTGAAAATTGATTTCTGAAGACTGGGATTCATTAGTTGTGTGATGGTGTCGCGCTTCCTGTGCTACCGGTACGCCCTCCAGAAGCGGCAGGAGCAGCAGCAGCAGCAGCAGCCGCTGCCGCAGCTGCACCAGCAGGAGCAGCAGCCGCAGCAGCAGCCGCAGCAGCAGTGCCGCCCGTGGCAGCGGCAGAGCGAAGAGAAGGAAGAGGAGCAGCAGTCACAACAAGAGGAGGTTGATGCTTCCTCGAACAGCAGCCTTATGCACCCTGCTGCTGCTCCTGCTGCTGCTGTTGTTGCTGCTGCTGCTGCTGCTGCTGCTGCATCTCCTGCTCCTGCTGGTGCTGCTGCTGCTGCTGGTGGTGGTGGTGATGGTCCGGGCAGCCCTGAACAATCGGCAACATCTTCCCCTTGGCACCCAAATTCTTGTGATTCAATCGCTGGCGAAGGGAAAGTAGAAGACTTCGAGGTGGGGGGGTTGGAAGCAGCTGCTGCAGGTGAGGGGAGAAGACCTGCCCTAGGTACAATTTCTGCCAGCACAACCAACACCACCAGCACAACCAGCGCCGCCAGCACCACCAACACCACCAGCACCACCAGCACCACCAGCACCACCAGCACCACCAGCGCCAGCAGCAGCAGCACCACCACCAGGGCCACCACCGCCACCAGCGCCACAACCGCCACCAGCGACACAACCGCCACCAGCGCCACCAGCGCTACCACCGCCACCAGCGCCACCACCGCCACCTGCGCTACCACTGCCACCACCGCCACCAGCGCTACCACTGCCACCAGTGTCATCAGCACCACCTGCATCACCTGCACTACCAGCATCAGCACCACCAACGCCGCCACTACAACTGGGAGCACCACCACTGGCACCAGCAGCACCTCATTTGCTGATGGTGGTGCTAGCCCCACCGGAGGTAGAGCCGGCAGGAAAGGTGGCGGCGGCAGCAGCAGCAGCAGCAGAAGCAGTCACGATGGCAGGGGTGACATCTGGACCGTTCCTAGCAGCAGTCGCTGTGATTTAAATGGCAGCAACGGCAGTAGCAGTGGCAGTAGTGGCAGTCGCATCAGCGACAGTGGCAGCAGCGGCAATGGTGGCAGAGTGTCTGGTTCTGAGCACGGTTGTGTGAGCGGCACGTCGAGCAACGTGTGCGGTACCAATGGACATGCTCATGCTCATGCTCAACTTGCGTCACAGCAAAACAGCCGTGCACACCAGCAGCAGCTGTGGGAACGCGCGCGAGGAGGGAGGCCGCCCTTGCTGCTGCCGCAGCTCCAGTTTCACCAGCAACAGCCACAGCAGCAGCAGAAGCAGCAGCAGCAGCAGCGGCAGCGGCAGCACTTTCAGAGTAGCTCCACGTGCCTTCTGCCCTCCTCACCCATAGCAGCAGCACCAGCGTCAGCAGCAGCAACAGGTGCACCAGGAGCATTAGCAGGAGCAAGACAAACCACTGGCAAGGCGGCGGCAGCTGATGCTCCGCTTACTTCTGCAGCAGCCCCTCTGCTGGCCTCTCACTGTGTCGAGATGCTGCGGAGGCCACATGCCCTGCTCGACAGCGGCAGCGGCAACGGCAGTGGGACGCCTCAGGCGGCCGCTGGCCGCACGTTGAGGTGGCGGCGAGTGGCGGCCAATGCGCATGCAGCAGAGCAGCAGCAGGTGCACCAGCGGCGGCAGCAGCAGCAGGAGCTGCGGCAGCACAACATGAGCTTTAGGGTGAGTAGACATGCAATCGTACCGGAGAACAGCAGCAATGCAGCACCTCTTGACATTTTTTCAGGGAAGGGGAAGGGAGAGTGTTTTCTTGTATCATGTTCCAATGTGTAGAACCGTGTCATTGGATTATAACCCATTTTTGTTTTCCTCAGTGTTAACAGTTGATTGATTGGAGGTGGCCACTCGTGTCCTTTTGACATGAAGTAGGTCACATGTTCTTGTGTCATGGTCTCTGTGACAGCGCTGACTTGCAGCAGCTGTTTGTTTAACCAAAGACAAAGCTGAGTTCCTGGTATTCGTCTCACTATTCAGCCACCTCCTCGTCCTTTTTGCAAAAAAAATGCAGTTTGGTTTTGGCTCACTTGGTGTCGCTGCGAGTGGAGGCAGCAGCGCTGGCAGAGGTGATTCTGCTGCAACTGACATCAGCAGCGGCAGCAGCAGCAGCAGCGGTGGTGGCAGCAGCAGCCGCGGAAACAGCAGCAAGAGGCGTGCCAGCAATGCCAGGGCAAAGGTGCATCCAGAGACAGCCTTGGGCAGTCTGCTGCTTTCTGCTGCTGCCGCTGCGGCCACCGGAGGTGGTGGTGGTGTTGGAGGCGTCGGAGGCAATGGAGGGGACCTCTTGGGCGGCACACCAGAATCCTTTTTGGCCAGCCAGCCGCACGGCAGCACGCCAATGAGGATGCGAGCCGACCTCCTGCCGTTGCCTGTGGGACCCGCTGGTAGGTCAGTGCATACGCAGGTAACGCCATGGAGTATGAGACCGGTGGAACGGATTGCGGCGGCAGAGGATTTGGTGGAGGGGTTGGCTGGTGGTGCTCCTCTGGTTCCTGGCGATGTAGGGCGGGAGGAGTTGCTGGAGCAGGAACAGTGGGAAGAGCTACTGCTGCTGCACCACCTGCACCAGCAACAGCAGCAGCACCAGCAGCAGCAGCAACAACAACAGCAGCAGCATCAGCAGGATGAAGATGAAAGGCTGTCGCTTTCGCAGA
>SZWC01016445.1:0-12531 GCA_023375785.1 Penium margaritaceum | reverse complement strand
AATAACAAATGACAGGTCCACAGCATAAATAGCCGCCGTGGCTCACGGCGGGTGGCGCACACGGCGGTGCCTGTCAAACCTGAACCGGCCCAAAACCACTGTTTTGGCCATAATTCTGCGCACAAGCGTCCAAACGGAGCGCCGTCTGATCCTACGGATGCACGACGAAAAGAAAGACACAACGACTGGTCACACGCCTACGTCCGGGAACAGCCGGAGAGTGTAAGAAAACAAACATGTAAATCAGCCTGGCAGGGCTGTCCACCGAGAAAATCCTGAAGACCTCCAAACGTAGTCCGTGGGCTGTGGGAGCCCTCTGGTACACTGGGTAGGCTGCCAGGCTGCCTCCAGCGGGTGGAGCATCACCTCAGGGAACTCTGTCTCCAGTTGGGTCCGCCTCAAGGATCTGCACGAGCATGGACACGACCGAGTGGTCACAACCAATTGTACAACTGTGTATGACTGACAACATCACAACACGATTAAGCAAATCCCATCTTTTTTCATGTTGATTGCGCGAAAGCACTAGATATACTAATGAGTTGTTTGTTGTCAATTGGTCAACATGTCAATGACTCTTGTCACCTTGAGTATGCATAATTGGTTTCATCACGAAGCTACAAGGCCCTATGGCCCCGTGCTTCGATTGATCAGACACCTACAAAAAAGTACCTAGAAAAAGGCAACGAGAGCCGTCCATTACGACCAACATCAACCAAAACTTCTCTTTCACAAAGTTCGAGAATAAATTAAACGTGTTGCACCTAATGCTGGCACACACTAGACGGAGAAAGATGAATTCAGCGCGGTTAGGCCCATGTAACTTGAGCGTGGATATGTGGCTTTTGGGTTGTCTAACGGGTGGCTTGGGTAATGGAGGTACGCAAACATTGTGTTTTTGGCCTGGCTAACTGCAGGTTTTGTTCAACATGTTACATCGGTGTCTGAGTAATTGGGTTCAAGTTCGACATCTAGACGTTGAGGGCGGATAGTTCATGTGAGGGAGTGTAACAAGTGACCATGGCTTGAGCAGGGATAGGATGAAAAGCTTGGCCCACTGGGGCAAAGCAACAATATGTGAGGGTCTCTGACTCTCAAACATCCCGTCTAATCGCCCATGGGCCAGACACCAATTCAAGCCATGTGGAGAGGTCGCCTTGCGTTACATTCAAGGCTTTTGTCTGGAACAATGGCCATTATTCTATTAATGAGGTGACTTCCTGCCACTTTTATATCATAGACAAAGACCAACTCATTCTGTACAAGGCTCACAAGCAGCATGCACTTTGATAGGATTCATTTTGGTTCCTTCTTAAAGAGGTGAACCGAACCAAGGGCCTTTTTTTTCATTCTACTTGTGTGCCTCTCTCGACGTGGCTTAGGCTGGTCCCTTGGGTTGAGGGAAAAAAAACACTTCGAGGGAAGAAGATCCTCAAACACCATGTATTTGGCCTAGTTGGCCAAGTTTTTTTCCATTACCATTAGATTGGTATGGAAGCGCCAAGATTTTAGTCCTAAGTGTTCACGCTAAGGACAACTCACTCCCATGTGTCGTATGGCTTGCTCCACATAACTCAAGCTCCTAGGCTGTAAGCAGGAAAATGGAATGATTGGGGGGAGAGAGACCCTCAAACACATTGATTTTGATCTAGTTGCCCAAGCTTTCTGCCTTCATCCCTTTTCAAATGACTCAATTTAAGATTTTAGGCTTAATAATTCATCATTATTGTGCACACAGACAATGTATGGGAAGTCCTACATGGTTTTGCTACGCATATATATGTTTTGGAACACCTTATTGATGTTTGTGGGGAGGGAGGAGAACGTATGGATTTTTCATGGTTCCCTCAAAGTGATGTTTGGAGTCCTTGTTTTTTTGTGCCGAGCTACATGCACATGTTGTGTCTCACCCTCGGACCATATGCAGTTAAGGGCATAATTAGGACATCACTATGATGACTATCGAGGGAAACTGGTGCAAAAACCTGGCACAAATAGGGAAAACAGGGATGCAACTAGTACATGAACACTGCAAGCTAGAGCATGAATAGGGAAAAAAAGGGGTGTAAATAGGGTACAAGCAGGTATCGACTAGGACACAGTAAGCACAAAACTAGGTTGAGAAATTTCTGTCACTTGGGGGCAACCACAACATAACTATAGAGTCGATGGAGTGCATCTAAGGTACAAGGACAAAACTAGAATAATAAAAAAAAGGCTATAACAAAAGTCTATATTGGATCCAACAAGGGTCCAACTAGGGAAAAACTCAACTCGATAGCACGTAGTGTACAACTATGGTGGATAAATGTTGCAAGAAAGGTATTGTTACGGAACAAAAGGAGTGAGATTAATACAAAATTGTGTACAAATGGAATGGAGAAACTAAGTCACAACTATGGTGTTACAAATGTATAACTAGGGTACAACCAGTGTATGTTTCAGGAATACGAAGGGAGTTTAGAAGGTGCATACATGATAAAGATATGGTATAGATTATGCACAAATATAGCACATATTGGGAGCAGGACGTGCACAAGTAAGGCATAAACAGTGTGCAACCACGGCTCTAAACGGTCATGACTAGGACCCATCTGTGGCCCACCCAATGACAACATTTGGATTTGAATGCCGTATGGCCAAGGGAATTTTGACCACCTGTCTCGACCTCCGGTATTTTGTCTGGAAGATTCCGACACATACGATCATTTTCTAGAATCGCCAGTAGAAGTGTCGTGAATTGTAGCAAAGATCTAATATTGTTCAGTCGACTTCTCAACGGGGCTAGACTTCTATCAATCCGCGCCTCGATGTTCTCGAAACCCCCAGACATCTCAGCAGATTTTCTTAATATAACCACTCACAATACAATGTTGCACGTGTCGCTCAAATTGAGCACTCAAGACCCAATACATGCCTCATTATGTTTCTCTCAATTATATGTATGCGCTCAACATGTTCGGCACTTGTCATAGAAGCATAGCTACTCCTATATACAAACCACTACATTGTCCCAATTGGTTGAAGTGTCTTCAACTCTGCACCTTGTCCATGTGAGCCACTCACATTCTGCTCAGTGTAACACTTGATATCATAGCACAGTGGCACCGGAGGGACGGATGACACATTGACTACAAGGTGACAACCTTCCACGAGTCTTCAGTAGATATCCACCGTTCAAGAATTTTTAGACCTCGTGACAATGGTAAATCGAGGAAGCAAATTCTACAATGAGCAGTACTAACCACCAAAGAATACGGCGATGGAGAAATAGTAGCACGTGATCAACGATGTTTTCCGAGCAAACAAAGCAATATCGGCAACTTTTGTAGTGAATGGCGCACCACGCATGACCCCAAAAACCAATCCACTGATGGGCCTTCGGGCTTAGCAAACTCTTTGCCTCTTTTGTTTTCTGCTGAGATGAGACCCGGCACGATGGGAGGCATTGTCTGGAAAGCTCACATTAGTGAAAATCTGTACTAGAAGTTGTCAGGGATCCAAATTCTGAAACCCATATTCTCCAAAATCTCAATGTGGCGATGGAGATGCCTGAAAATGCTCGTGCACGACAAGGAACACACACAGAGACAAACATCCAACTCTTGAGCGAGCCCCAAATTTGACCGGTATTTCTTGTGCCATTCAATCCTGTGAACTCTAAGAACCTATGCTTTGGATGTGACTGACAACTTGAGAGGTGTACTTCACCGTTGCTGGTGTCAAGTACGACAAGAATCAATTGACCTCACGGCCTTGTTTTTGTGTGTCATGACATTACGTGAGTGGTCCGATATAAAGATCATGCAACGGTAGCCGAAGACTAGTAGACCTTGATCAACTTCTCAAGCCACCGCTCTCACATCGTCGACCATAGGTATCTTACCTCTCGAGCAAATCGATCTAACATGGCATGCATCATTGGCTCCACCAGAAAATTGGATGGTCCTCACACGTGCCATGGTTGCATGGTTTGCAAACATGAAAAGAAATGTGACTCAAGGTAGAAGCTTGAATGCCTGCGTCAACAGTATAGCATGGCTGAGTATACGTGAATTTTTTGTGATGTCATCACCGTATGTGATCTCGCCTCCAAAGAACTCTATTTCTACTACAACGACAGCCTCAAACATGACACGAGCAATTTCAACATTTTGCATTCATGATTACATTTGACGAATGATTGTAGGAACATGCCGCATCAGCAACACTGATTATAATGCTCTGATGGAGGAATTCAACGCATGGAAACCCCAAAGCCACAATCCACAACATGGCGGAGGAATGGCACAATCGACAGAAATGTTTTCTCTAATGGAAATTGACACTATCAATCAACGCGATCAACGGCTGTGTTTGACTTGCGAGAAGCCAGGGCACATCTTGTGCGACTGTCAAAAATGGCAACAACATGCCAAAAAGGGGAGAAAGCAGGGGAAAAAAAATTAGGAGTGGGGTAACGGTAAAGGAAAGGAGTAGACGAAAAATCTACTATCGGGCAGAAAAGTCTGTGCAGACTGATTGCCCACATGAATAACTCACATTTTTTCAGAAGATGGTTCCTGAGATACCAAAGTTTGATTAGAAGGTGTGAGGACGACCTACCAATGATACTGCTATGAGATAGTAGAGGGATTGTAAACGTTGTAGACCGATATCGGTGCTACTGGACAAAGGAGGGTCTTATTGTTTTTGTAACCAATAACATGCTTCAAAAGTACAGTTTGTAATCCAAACGAGGGGTTCCTAAAGGAAAACTCATTAACTCCACGGTTACAGTTCCATCCTCTTCATGAACCACTACGATTACAAATCAGAAAATTGTAGGACGTACCGGTGTGGAAGGCTTGTCCAATGAGCAACCAAAAAATATACGTTGAGCAAGATTTCCTACACTGGCACAATCCATAGGTAGACTGGAGCAGTAGAGTAGTCTATGTAAACATTAATTGTGAAACAAAACATGTTTCTGATTTAGCAACCCACGACACAATGGCGGTTACCGGAAGCAGCAGAGATAGATGCAGGAGAGGAAGTTGTAGCAGGTCACAATATGCCACATGCAGCAAACATTGCTGTATATGGCCAAACAACATCTACATTACGGAGCACAAGCATGGCTCGTCCATGTGGAGACAAGGGAAGCTAAAGATGTCATGGGAGGACACACAATAACATTGACCTCAACACTTGACAAGTTCGTGACCGTTCCGCTAGAGTTCGCATCCCTGGTCAGGGAGTCTGGGATTTTTTCCCTCAAAGAACTCGAGAGTTACCTCTCCAGCTCAGCGTCAATCACCAGACAGACCTAAAGCTGGGCAAGGGGACCTATTTGATGAGAAACCACAAAATTACCGAACTGAAAAAACAACTAGACGAGGTGCTCGGCCAGGGGTTTATCAGGCCATCCACGTCACCCTACATGGCACCTACATGTTTTGTGAAAGGGAAAACAGGAGAGATGTGGACGTGCAAATAATATCGATAGATGAATGCCATACCCATCAAGAATTGCTACCATCTTCCTTCAGCAATTGAACTCTTTGACCAACTCCATGGGTCACAAATTTTCACCAAACTCCACCTACACAGCGGCTATCATTAGATCAGCATATTCGATAAGGGTATCAAGCAAAAAAACGACGCTTTAGGATCAAGTTGATGCCCTTTAGAATCGCAAATTCTCCCATAACATTTATTGCGGGCATGAAAAATATTTTTTTGCTGTACCTTGATGATTTTGTCGTCGTGTATCTTGGCGATATCCTGGTGTTTAGCTGCATCCCAATGGAGCACAATGGACATCTCCAAAATTTTCTCAAGATCTTACAAAGAGGTATTTCTATGGAAATATATAGAATTGTGACTTCGGCTACTGTTCCATTGAGTTTTGGTCCACATCACTGGCAGCGAACGGATCAACGTTGACCCAAAGAAAGTGGAGTTAGTCGCTCTTGGCCAACTCCCACCAATGTTCAGGACGTAGACGTGTCTTTACGATCTTGCAAATTCTACTATTTATTCATAAAGGAATAAACTCGGTGACAATGCCTGTGTCCAATCTTCTTAAAAAAACACAAACCATACTTGGGAGGACAGTGAACAAGAAGTGTTAAACTCTTCGAGGAACACTCTGACCTTAGCACCAACCGTATGACTAGAAGATCCAACAGTGGACTATGTCATGGCCATTGATTTGTTCGATTAAGTAATCAGAGCCATCCTCCTCATGGTCGAGAACAGCTGGCCACGTACATGTCTCGAAGTGAGCAGCGGACCGATATCTTAGCGATGACGTATTCAATATTATCGATTACATCCTTCTCAACTCGGAAAACATCAAGTTACATTGAAAAGACTTTAAGAAGCTCAAACCCAATGGTTGGACCCATTTGAGATCGAGTACATGAAAACTCCGGTTGTTGCGCAACTTTGCCTATTAGACAGCATGACAATTCATCCGCTCTTCCATTCTAACAAGCTCAAGCACTACCGCGACCCAAGCGAGAGATTCCTTGATTAATACTTCACTCTTCTACATCCTGTCCAAGTGGACGGGGATGAAGATGATGAGATCAAGGACATTCTTCGACACTGACGGCGTGGAAAAACAACCGAGTATCTGGCCAAGTGGCACAGCAAAAAATTTGCGCACAATTGCTAGAAGCCCTACGACAACCTGCATGATGACGACCATCTAATCTACGGTTAGTACAGTTGTCACCGGCCTACGTCTACTAAGGCACCTGGAATTCATGGCTAAAGGGGGTTAGTGTTACGTGCCACACGTACACGAGTCCGTGAACTCCGTGAGTGGGTATTTCTAAACTTACATTTGCTATCCACTTCACGTTGAACTCACGATTTTCATGCCGTTCAATCAGGACATGTTGGCCACCTTTCCCAAACTTCGGTGTTCCGTCCTTGAAGGTTCTAAAAAATTCAATAACTTTCTAGAACTGAAGAAAGAAGTGTTGCAAACCGTATCCACGTGAATATAGTTCAGTCAAATTCTCGACAACGCTAGACCTTTATAAATTCACGTCCCAGTAGTCTCCAACTCCTGGACTTCTCGACGGACATTCTTGGAGCAACTAATCACGATGCAGCATTGCATGTCTCGCTGGGCTCTAGCTCTCAAGATCCATCACATGCTTCATTATATTTGTCTCTATTGCACATATGCGTTGGACATGTTCCACACTTGTCGTGGAATTTTTCTTACTACCAGGTACAAGCTATACAGTTATCCCAATTCCTTGTAGCATGTTTTTCTGTGCACTCCATCCCTGTGAACGACCTATGTTGGGCTAGACGTAAGAGGAGGACAATGATGTACAACCACATCCCTGTTTTGACCATGCTCAAGCAACAACATGCGTCACTGATTGAGCATGGTGAAAATGGGTGGGCGGATGGGGCTTATTGTCGCAAGAATATAAAAGATGATACTTATTCTTTGGTGGCACGGGAGAATGGGGCTTATTGTTTGGTGATAGGCATGGAAAAGGCTTATTGTTATAAAGTTAAAACGTAAGAGGGTCATACAAAACAAAGCAGGGACTAGTTAGCATTGCCACTGTTTCAACTATAGTACCATCTTTTGCTGTGCAAATTCTACCCTCTCATCACCTGATATCTACTCAGGGTATCAAGCACAACATAAAGCAACTTTATCATATGTGAAATTTGGTATTAGGAGTTTTTTTGGAGAATACAACCACATTTTGAGTATTTTCTGGTCTAACGTACTATCTAATGTACATGTACAAGCATCAATATAAAGCCAGTACATCCATGAGCAAAGTATGCATATCCAGAATGCTAGGAAAATAAATGCCAAGTTCATTTTGATGGCCATGTCTGATCAATGACATGAGTCGCTGATCAAGCGAGCGAGGGGGTGGTCTCTCCCCCACCATTGCAAGAATCGCGATCGAGCAATTGGTCTTGTTTTTACTTGCTAGCACTCATTTGCCGATTGAGGGTTTTCTATGTTGGTGCAAGTGGAGCCCGTGCAAACATAAAATCCTACATTCGCGAATGAGGGTTTGCAAGTAAAAAATGTGAATCGCTTTCTCGCAATGGACAAAAAAATATTTTTTCAAATATTACAATTTTGAGATGGAAACGCACTTTCATCCATGCAATCTGCTTTCAGACTGTACCCAAATCATACTTGGGGTTTAAGGATTTTATTTTTGCACGCCCTCCTGCTAGGCCTCGCATTTGCGAGGCCCATCTGTGTTACATACGTAATATACACGAGTCCCTAACCTCCGTGAGTGGGTATTTCTGTCATTACAGTTTTAGCCGACCGCGCGTCCACCTAAGGATTTTTGGCCACCTATCCCGAACCCCGGTGTTCCGTTCCAGAAGGTTCTGACTACTTTGACCACTTTCCACAATGGTCGAAAGAAGTGTCGCAAACTATATGGATGCTTCAATATTGTTCGTTCGACTTCTAGATGGTGCCGAATCTTTATAAAACTTGGCCTCGATAATCTACAAGTCTTCGACTTCTTGGCGGAGGTTCTCAAAGCAGCCAGTCATGGTACGATCTGGCACAAGTTGTTCGGCTCGAGCGTCGAGGACTCAACATATGCCTTCTTCTCATTTTCGGCATTTCATATATGTGCTCGATAAAACCGACACTTTTTATCGAAGCACACTCACTACTAAACACAAACTATCCATTTTCCCAATCCATCAAACCGTCTTTTGTCCTGCACCTCGTCCCTATGAACCACTTACGTTTCACTCAGTGTAGCACTTGGTGTCAAAGCGCATCTGTGCTTGAGGGATAACCAATACATCAACTACCTGCTGACAACCTTGCACGAGTCTGCAGCCTATCTCCACCATTTAGAAGATTATAGAATTCACGACGACAACAGTTAATGGAGGGAGCGTAACCGGCAATAAACATCAGTCTCCAATAACAGCCCCGATGATGGAGTATCAACAGCACGTAAACACCAACGCTCTTCAGAGAAATCAAACATGAGCCGCAGGTTTCACAAAGAAGGGCTCAACTCTGACGAACCCGATGGGCAACACGATGAAGGACCCATGGGCTCGAAAATTCCTATGATTTCGTCGCTACCTATCGGGTCAACAATTGGTAAGATGGGAGGCACCGAATGACAAGCCCGAACCTTTGAAGATATATACCGGAAGTTGTCGTTATTTGAGTGTCTTAAGACCCATCTTCTCCAAAAACTCAACATGGTAATGAAGGAGATTTGCATTTCCCATGGGCTTGAAGTCATGCTCGCCAAGAAAAATATCCAGTTCCGGAGTGAAACCGAGAGACGTCTGACTGTCACCGAGCCGTTCGATCCAGCAAACTCCAAGGGACCGATGGCCGATGTAGCTGACAAGTTCAGAGTTCTACTTCATCGTTGCTATGGTCAACAACAACAACATGAAGATTGAAATCACGGCCTCAATTTTTTATGGCACGACCTTAAGTTGGTATTATGCCCTAGAGACCATCCAATAACAGCAGGAAACCGGCATAGACAGATTAATGGCTCTTGACACCACTCTCACATCATCGACTGCAGGAATACTACCTATCAAGCAGATAAATCCGATGTGTCATGACTCTCTTATGCCACCAGAAACATGGAGCGACTACAAGCGCGCTGCCCTCGCTCGAGAAACTGAATGAGAAGTCTATTGTACAATACATGCTTCAATGCATATGTCCACATTCTGGCAAGATGGAGTATACGCGGAGTTTTCGCCAAATCATCATTGGCAACAACCTTGACCCTGACAAACTATATTTCTCCTACAACCGCCTCAAGTGAGAAATTAGGGAAGAAATTGCATTCTTTGCCATCCAAGAAGATCTTCTGCAAATGATTGCAGCAGCCGATCACATTCATAGCATAAATACAATGCTTGAATATAGGAATCCAACGGCTGGTAATCCCAAAACCACAATTCTCATTGTGGTGGAGGAAAGTCGCAATCAAAGAAAACCCCGTCTCCAATTGAGATTGATGCCGTCGATCAGTGCGATCGGCAGCTCTGCTAGTCTTGCGGAAGATGGGCCATGTCTTGCATGATTGTCAAAAATGGCAATCATAGACTGAAAAGGGGGGAATGTCACAAAGAAAAATTGAGGAGTCGAGAAACAACAAAGGACAAGAGTAGACTACATGGCTCTTGTCCGGTTGAAAGATTCTGCACTGGTCAATCGCCCATCTGAGTGGCTCACATTGCCGCAAGGTGAGGGTTCATGATATCGCATCGTTTTAATGAGGGATGCAAGGATGAACAACTGGCAATACTACTACAAGTACAACCAAGGGATTGTAAAAGTCGCAAAACGGTACCGGAGCTACTGGATGGGGGTGTTTCTTATAGCTTTGTATACAACGACATGGGTTGGAAGCTAGGTTTGCAAACTAAACCACGAGTGTTTGAAGGGAAAACCATTGATGGAAGACGTCAAATCCATTGACTTTGTACACCAGTCCGAATGCAAATAAGAGATTTTCACAATGTAACCTTACGTTGTGCAAATCTCATATTTGCCATGCATCCTCGGTCAAAATTTCCTGTACCTATATCGGCACAAACCGTAGGTGCACTGGAGCAACGGTCCAGTCTATGTCAGCATTAATGGTAGAAAAGGACATTTGCCTCTTGTTGAGCGACCCGTAATGCAACGACGGTTGCGGGAAGCAACAAAGGTGGAAGCAGCAGGGGAGGATGGGACAACCACAAATTAACAACCGATATCTCTGGATGTGGCCAAAAGATATCTGAAACGCGGAGCCCAAGCATGGCTAGTTAATGTGGAGACAAGGAAAGGGAAAGAAATTGCAGCTGCTTAGGCGACTAGATTACCCTTGACACCCGAGAAGTTCCCAGCCGTACTAGAGGAATTCCCAACACATATAAAGGAGTTTGAAGGTGATTTTCCTAACAAAGAGCCCCCAAGAGCTACCTCTACAAGGGAACATCAACCATTAAATAGACCTGTAGGAAGGCAGAAAACCAATAGTGAAAGGGACCTATTAGATGAGCGATCACGAATGGGCTGAACTCAAGAAGAAGCTATAAGAGATGCTCGGATAGGGGTTCATCAGGCCTTCTACGTCACCATATGTGGTTTCATACTTTTAGTGAGAGAAAAATCCAGGGAGATGTTGATGCGCATGAACTACCAAGTGTTGAATGACATCACCATCAAGAACTTCTACCCTCTTCTCCGAGCAGTCAAACGACTTGACCAACTCCACGGGGTCTAAATTTTCAGTAAAACAAATGTATGCAGCGGCTATCATCAGAGCCTTGAATCTGATTTTGTGTTGTATGAACTCACAAACGCTCCTCGGAATATGTATGACATCGATGAATAATATTTTCCGCCCCTACATTGGCGACTTTGTCATCGTGTACCTCGACAACATCCTTCTGTACAGCCACTTGTGCTCCTCCTCTTGGAGGAGCACAATGGACATCTCCACAAATTTCTCAAGATTTTGCAAAGAAGCAGACAGATCACCATGGACCTAAAAAAATTGGAGGCAGATGCTGATTGAAAGAGGCCTACAAATTTTTAGGAGGCCAACATTTGGGCTTCTACAACTAACAACATTTGTAGAAGCCCAAGAATACTTCGACTACGACATCGAGTACCAACATGGAAAACTAATGCAGTGGATGGTCTAAGTTGGCGACTAGACTTATTGGCCGAGATGAGCACGCTACTTGTCAAACGAGACCCATGCCTCGTGAGGCTTTTCTCGAAGGGTTACGAGGAGTTTGGTGGGTATGAAAAAACCAAGTTCTGGTTCCATGACCCCTTCAGGCTTTTCTAGAAATGGAGAAGAAGCTTTTGTGGTCGCTCTTCCCAGCCTACATAGTATAGGTTAGTACGTTTTCTCTCATGTCCTTTTCCCCACTGTTCTATAGGCTGGCAAAAGACCATTTGGTTAAAGAACGCTGCACATGCGTTGCATGCCTTGCAGTTGAAGCGAGTGCATCCCTGGACCTTTGCGTGTGTAGAACAAGAGAAGAACAATCTATTCCGCTGGGCCTTCGTGGCACACGGGACCTGTCGGGAGGGCTTGAACCATGTGCGTCGCCTCATCACCATGGACGTCCATTTTTTTTTAAATGGGTTCAAACAGGTTCTACTCATTTCCCAGTTCTGGGATTCCAACAACCACTCAACACCCATGGCGTGGGCTCTATGCGGTCACAAAGACAAGGAGAATTGGACATGGTTCATGTAGCAGTGGTCGCAGGCATATCCCACGGCACGGGAGCGTAGTACGACCATCATTTCCGATCGTGAAGGCGGGCTCCTTGCTGCTCTGGCCCATGCGATGCCTTGAGCCACGCACACTTACTGTGCGCAGCACATCCGCGAGAATGTGCATTTATGGGTAATCACCCTACTTTTATACACAGTCACAACAGTGAACAGTCACACATGGCCACAGACGAACCTTCCAGGAAACAGGGTATACCAGTTTCATAAACCGCCAAGTGACACAAGAAACA